>JABUQX010060437.1:0-2500 GCA_015478945.1 Trachelipus rathkii
CGGGAGCCAAAGAATCACCACAGTGACTGTTATTTTTGTTTGGTTAATGTGAAAGGTATCAATCGTTATCATTAACGAACCACTGGTTGACGGATTTGGAATTCAGCAAGGCGACCTGTACCTCACTCCGACGATGTCCCCCATCCCAGTGTCACGTACACTCCATAGACCTAGCATTTGCTGCATGAGAAAGATATCCAGGATTTTGGTGTACACCACGTGCAGATAGTGGTTTAGTGAATATGAAGAAAGTACTTCTACACAGAAACAGTTCTCCCAGGAAGAGATCAATGAGTTAGTACGAGAGTTAAGTCTCTCCAAGCAAAGATTCTGAGCTTTTAGCATCTAGACTAAGTGAAAAGAACTCTGTCTCAAGGCCGAATGTAAAATAACATTTTTTCGGACAAGAGAGGTAGTACTTTTTCCATATTTCATTGAAGAAGAAGACCTAGTATACTGTAGGAACATCTCTGGACTCCTACTCCAAATGGGGTTACCTAAATACCGACAAGAAGATTGGCGATTGTTTATGGATAGTTCAACGAGAAGCTTGAAGTGTGTTTTATTGTACAATGGCAATAGTTATGCATCGATTTCAATAGGTCACTCAACAAAACTGAAAGAGCAATATGAAAATATAAGAATGATCTTGCAGAAGCTTAGATATAATGAACACCAATGCTTTCAGACTTCAAAAATTTGAATGCTAATATGAGCATAAAAGTTCACTTTCTACATAGTCACTTAGATCGGTTTCCGGATAATCTAGGATGTTATAGTGAAGAACAAGGGGAGAGGTTCCATCAAGATATCAAAGTGATGGAAGAAAGATACCAAGGAAGATGGGATACACACATGATGACAGACTATTGTTGGAGCCTTCAACGTGATTGTCCACATTCTGCAAACAGAAGACAATCATATAGACAGCGATTTGTAATGCATTAATTGTGATTTCATTGTACTGAATTGAATGTTTTGACCTATTAGCATTTTATTTACTTACTCATTAACAATTTGCTATATATCTTTCGTGTTTTTTATTGTGAATTACGTTACAACCTAATGTATTTTTGTGACCACCCTGTATCTCAAAAACTAGAGCCAATCTAGGAAAACGGAGGTCATATTCGGAATCAGGGCAACAAGTTACCTATAAAATGACTTTCAAATGTTTTGCCGCAAAATCTTTGTTGGCCAGTGTTATGCATAAAAAATAATATAGAAAATTGATATACATGCGTTGATTTGAAGATGGCCAACATCTTACTTGGGCAGCAAAACGGATATACTAAGTACCCTTGTTTCATATGCTTGTGGGATAATAGAGCTAAAGAAGACCACTGGGAAAAAGTTGCATGGCCTGCTAGAGAAAATATGACTGTAGGTGCATCAAATATCATTAACGAACCACTGGTTGACAGGGGGAAAATTATTTTCCCACCACTCCACATCAAACTAGGACATGAGAAGGGGGCAAAAAAATTTTGTTAAGGGCCCTTAGACAAAGATGTTTGAATGTTTTCAATATTCTTTCACGATTTTTTTCCAGGTTGAGTATGGAGAAAACTCAAAGCTGTAATCTTTAGCGGCCCTCAAATTCGCCAATCATCAAGGATGGACAATTCATGAAATTCCATGACTGATATTGAAAAAGCATCTGCCTGGAAAAGTTTTGTCTTGGTTGTTCAGAACTTTTTGGGCAACCATAAATCTGCCAACTATGTAGATAGAACTCGTACAGAAAATGCTTTCAGACTTCAAAAATTTGAATGCTAATATGAGCATAAAAGTTCACTTTCTACATAGTCACTTGGATCGGTTTCCGGATAATCTAGGATGTTATAGTGAGGGACAAGGGAGACGGTCCATCAAGATATCAAAAGTGATGGAAGGAAAGATACCAAGGAAGATGGGATACACACATGATGGCAGACTATTGTTGGAGCCTTCAACGTGATTGTCCACATTCTGCACACAGAAGACAATCATATAGACAGCGATTTGTAATGCATTAATTGTGATTTCATTGTACTGAATTGAATGTTTTGACCTATTAGCATTTTATTTACTTACTCATTAACAATTTGATATATATCTTTCGTGTTTTTTTTTTGTGAATTACGTTACAACCTAACATAAATTGTTGTTATTAATGTTTATTTTTGTGACCACCTTGGTATCTCATAAAACTAGAGCAATCTAGGAAAACCACCGGAAGGTCATATTTCGGAATCAGGCAACCAATGTTACCTAAAAATACCTTCAATGTTTTGCCGCAAAAATCTTTGTTGGCCAGTGTTATGCATAAAAATAATATAGAAAATTGATATATGGGAACAAATATCATGATAAAAAATGACCTTCGACTGTATACTTTCGAAAACTTTAAATGTGAAACAAATATTTCACACCCGAAACCGTAAGCTTTAATACTCTAGAATAGGGTTTGTGGTTTTCTGATTTTTTTTGAGGATCTTTATTTTTTTTATTTTTTTAA
>JABUQX010060437.1:5000-17500 GCA_015478945.1 Trachelipus rathkii
ATATATATATAATATATATAATATATATATATATATATATATATATATATATATATATATATATATATATATTATATAATATAATAATATATAATATATAATGATATGATATTATATATATATATATATATATTATATATATATATATATATATATTGATATATATATATATATAATATATTATATATAATAATATATATATATATATATATATATATAATATATATAATATTATGATATATATATATAGATATATATATATATATATATATATAAATATATAATATATATATATTATAATATATATATAAATATATATATATATATATATATATATATATATATATATATATATAATATACTATATATATATATAGTATATATTAAATCTTAGGCGTGTTAGGTTGGAGAAGAATTGATAAAAATGAGGAATGAACGTAATATAGAGATAGTAGTGGTGTGAAGAAAGGGTAAACGAGAGAATAAATGAAGAATATATTTGAATGTTGGTCCATGTGGAAAGGAATGAAATGAAGTCGGTCTTGTTAAGCTGGATGAATATAGTGGTGAGTGTGCTGGAAACTGACCGGCTGGGAGACCGAGAAAAAGTGGATTGAGGTCCAATAAAGGATGGCTGCAGCAGGAAAATGTTGAAGATTGGCAGAGCGAGAAGAAAGGTGCATTGATAGAGAAGAGAAGGCCGGTTTGTAAGAGTGTATGGTGCTGGCCACCTGGGCCAGGATGAACCCATACACTTGACGATTACCATAGTGAGGATCCGGTTGCGGTTCCGTGAAAGCTCTAGTGTGAATTTTCGACTGCGACGAAGTTCAAACTGGATGAATGTAATGAAAAAGGGGCGGTAAAAAAACGGTCGCAACTGGGCTTACGGTCCAAAAACGGGGGCATATCCCGCTATTGCTTTTCTTTCCGAGACATGTACGCACCTTACCCCAGTCTTAGAGAAAGGGAAGAAGAAATAAGAAGAAAGAAGAAAGAAGAAGAAGAAGAAGAAGAGAAGAAGAAGAAACGAAGAAGAAGAAAGAAGAAATAATATATATATATTATATATATTTATATAATATATTTATATTATATATATATATATATATATTATATATATAAATATATATTATATATATATATATATATATATATAATAAAATATATATAATATATATAAACTAGTAATATATATATATAATATATATATATTATATAGAATATATATATAAATATAATAATACATAACATATATATATATATAATATATATATATATATATATATAATATATATTACTATAATAATATAAAGCAGCACCCCCTTGCACAAAGAACCACGACCGCCACTGATCTAGACCTTGGGATAAATTAAAATTTGGGTACAGGTACTTTATTATTATTATTATTTATTATTATTAATTAAATTAATATTATATATTATTATTTATTATTATTAAATTATTGTTATTATGTATTTATTATTATTAGTTATATTATATTAATATTATTATTAATTATTAATTATATTATTATTATTATTAAAAAAGAAAATATTTTAAAGAAGAAACTACTACAAAATAAAATATTAACTAAACTGTTTAAGCAAAAATTTAAAAAAATTTTTAAAAGATTCTATAATTTTCTTACTTAAAATGAACTTATTTGAATTTTGAATAGGTTGCGGTATGTAGCGAAAATAAGTTGCTCACCCCCTTTCTTTTCCTATGCCATGTTGTGGAAGATTGAAACAGTATCTCTATCTCAAACATGTTAACAACCGTTTCTGAAAAAAAGCTTTTTAAACTTTGAAAGACCCGTAGAACTTTATTTAAGCTGGCGTTTCCGAAGCCCGACTGCAGCGGGCGGGCACTCAGGCGCACATGAAACGTTTCAGAGCCCGTTTGCGCACTAATACGTCACGTAAACGTTACAGCAGGCGCACCGTATTGGTTTAAATCCTCGATTTCGGAGATTAATAAACGGCGGGCGCGCGGAAGAGTGCTTTGCTTACAAATTAAATCTTTTTTACAAAAACATGTGTCGAAAACTGGCTTAGCCAACACATTTTTTAATTTTCAAAGTTAACTTTTATGATTAAGAGTACTAATATAATCGTACATTTCATAAAAAGAATACATAATAAAGAATATAAGAGATTATTGTTAATACAATTGCCAGCGATCCGACGGAGCGCGAACTCGTTCCGCCCCACCATTACAGGTACTCGAATCCTGTTCTCTATATATTGGTAACCAACTCACACACATATCGAAGACAAAGTGCCCTATACTCTAGTTCAATGTTTTGCACACGCGCTACTCACTCCTTCACTTCAGTGTATTATATGCCGCCACACACATATTCGGCCCCTTATTATATTACCTATTTAAATTAAATAAATTTTATTGATCCGCTTATCCAAAATTTTGCTTACATAAACTAAGGAGCTCACAGTATGGATATGACAAGATGCCAGATATTTCTAGAGAGACTCCAACTTGCTAATCAGACAAGTTTTAAGTAGAATATGTAAGGTGTAGCTGAAATCGAAAAGTTCCAGTTCCGGCCGGAACCAAAAATTCTGGTTCCGGTACATCCCTAAATATATATATATATACTTATATTTTAAAACCATATATAATATACCTAATATATATAAATATATATATATATATAATATAATATATAGTATATATATATATATATATATATATATATATATATATATATATAAATATAAAGGTATATTTATATTTCTTTTTTATATTGACTAGTGTATATATACTATAAAAGATATATATATATATATATATATATAATATATAAATATACTATATATATATATATATATAATATTAATATATATAATATAATATATTTAAAACCATTAACAAAGTGATCGCATCCTATCAAAGAAACCAACATTTTGAACTACGAATAGATGATATCATTATCAAAGGTCCAGCCATAATCAAATATAACATCAATTTTGAACTATAGTAATGTGAGTCATTAACGGAAGTTCTCTACCAAATGTAACATCTACCCCGCAAGACTTAACCTTAAAGCCTGACGTTTCTAACACATTATCAGCACTAACATAGTAATATCTGAACGAAAACTTGAAAAGTATAAACCAAAGCATGATCAAAACCTACAATAAGCTATGAATAAAGTGCTAAATTAGGCAAAGGAAAAAAGGAACACTCCCAAGATATATTTTTCAAAACGTATATAAGTATATATATAGATATAATATAATATATATATATATATAATATATATATTATAACAATACTATTATTATATATATATATACCCTAGTATATCTATATATATATATATATATACTATAATATAAAATATATATATATACATATATAATATATATATAATATATATACTATATATATATATTATTATATATATATAATAATATAAATATATATATTATTTATATATGTTATATAATATATATAATAATAAATAATATATATATTATATATATATATATATATATACTATATATTATAGTATATATATAATTATATATATATATATATATATAATTATTATAAATATAATAAAATGAAAACAGCAGTTATATTCAATACATTATATTCTTAAGTTAGGTGTATAATAATATATAGTTTTACAGATGCTAAAACTTTTCATGTATAGCATTTATCGTTTAGTCAGTTAGTGATATTATGTTATGATTAATGATAAATATTTTGTTGATATTTGTTAAATATTACTATTTGGAGTATGTAAATTATACACTGCGTATGTTAGAGAAATGCAGGAAAAAGGGAAATAGGCTAAGTTTTGTAGGTAATATAGTATTATACAGATACTGGGCATTTTAGATTTTCATTAATATTTGTCATTTTAATTCATGCAAGTTATCGTGTTGATTAATTGATATTTTTTGTTATAAACATTATAAGACTAAAATTTATGTTGTGATCATACAAAGAATTATATTTTAATTGTAACTGTTTATGCCACTTTGATACTTAAATATGACTTTAATCACTTATTACGTTTATATTTTTAGTATAAAAAATAAAATATTTAATAAAACATAAAATGTATTTTAATAATTTTAGGTTAATGTTTATACATGAACCAATATTTTTTCATATGTGTACAAATATTAAGTTATGTTAGAACTTATCACTTAATCATGACCTAAGCAGCTTGAATCAAACATTAACAGAATAGACAGAAGCTGGAGAGCATTAGGAGAGTGGATTTGATTGTATTATCTATCTGATATATTGATTCACTTTAATAACATTTTAGGAAAAAAAAAATTGTTTTAGTAATTTTAGTGTGTGAGGTTACGTACAAAAAGTATGTATATATAGCAGGTTATAAAATAAATAAAGTAAGTATCACTTAATCAATTGATCACAGATGACAGGGAAGGGGTGGGGTGTGTGGTTGATCGACTGATCTAATTGATTCAATTGATATTTTAATAAAAAATTTAGTAAAACTTTAAACAAAATAAAAATTATAAGAGTTTACAGTTTACCAAAAAAAATGAGAACATATAAAATTTAGATTAAAGAACTGGGTACTCAACAATAGTATAGTTAATGTTTACAAGAGAGAAAACTAAAAAAAAATAAATGCCTCTCTTTGAAAAGAAACTAAAAGTGTAGAAAATGACCGGAACAACGCTACAGCTTGTAAATGTACAGTTTAAATATATATTATCTTTGGTCCATGAATCAAAGTTTAGAGAAAAAGAGTAGTAATATGAATATAGATATAATCAAACTAAAGAAACATTTAAATTATTTTTTAAATATAATTTCAATTTCATAATAAGTTTGTGTGGAATATTTCCGAGGGCAACAAATTTCTATCCAAGTCTTTAATAATATTTTAATTAATATAATATGGGATTTTAGGAAAATTATAACACGTGAAGCAAAGAAAACTAACAGTTAGTTCTTTTGATTAATATTGATTGGAATTAAAAATTACCTCTGAACGCTATTCTGGTGAGTTATTGGTCATTAAAATGATATGATACTACAACGGCGAAGTCAAGAGCATATGAAGATTTTTATTATAACATGATTCAAGATTGCTGGAGAAACCATCTTTTCCATCCTTTTCTTTTCCCATGTACAGTTGAGGAGGAATAAGGAATACGTTCTGCAGCTAACAACACCCATCGCGTCATGCTAGGATAGGCGTCTTAGAAAATAAAACATAAGTAGCGATTATTTATAATTAATAATAATGATAGCCGTAATATTAAAAGATTAGGTAATAAAGATGAAGATTAATTAGTGATAGTGCATAATAGTGAAAGATAATGAAAAATGTTAGATAATAAATAATAGTGCATAAAAATGAATGGAATCGACTAATGATGATAGTGGAAATAGTAATAATGATAATAGTATTAATGGTGAATATTTAATGTTTCATATTTATATATATTATTTAAATATTTTTTTTTGTAATAATATATATTTTTTTTTTTAAAACGCCGATGCTCAGTCGATAAGAAGCACAATCGCCAAAACAAACGCGAGGGTCCCAGGTTCGCAAACGGATTGTGAGCTAATTTTCCCCTTGCGGCATTGGCTTCGTCCTGCTTCTGACGTTAAACGAGCTCCAAACCTCTTCCTTGATTAGGGCTCTGCCGTGAGTGAAGTGACGGTGTTTATATCTGTAAAAAAAAATGGATTAAAAAGAAAATGCGAAACATCCTATTTATTAAATTAATAATAAAAATCAATCGAGTTTTGAACTACCACATATTACTAACATACTTTAACTATTGATTGCACTCCTACTATTACTACATTACTACTACTACATTACTACTACTACATTACTACTACTAAAACACACCACAAAACTACTCACAACACATAAACACTCTATTAGCTGTTATACGATAAGACCATGTATGTATTCCGCACTCCGTTCCATTCTTGCATAATGTTAATGTAACAAACTTATGCAAGTCATAATCAGTATTTACAGTGTTTAACTCTGTGCATGCACAGACCAACAACTCTCGACTCATCAGAGTGCGGTCGGAACTCATCTTGGACACGACTCCTCATAATGCTACTGTACTTTATAATTAAATATTAATAATATATATATATTATATATATATAATATATATATAATATATATCTATAATATATATATATATATACTATATATATATATTATATAATATATATATATAAAAAATATATATATAAAATATATATATATATTATATATATATATATATATTATATATATATATATATATAATATATAAATATATAAAGTATATATAAATTATATATATATATATATATTTATATATATTATATATTATATATATATAATATTAAGTAAGATATATATATATATTATACTTATTATATATATATTAACATATATATATAATTATATACTATATATATATATAATAATATACTTATATATATACTATATTACTTATTATTATTACTTATTATTATTCATTATTATTATTTGTATTATATATAATTATATATTTTATTATTATATATTATTATTAATATTAATTATCAAGTGAATTTTTCCACAAAAAGTGTCGTGTTCTAGCAGGATGTGAAGCAAATAGAGGCAGTAAAGCTGTAAAGCTGTGAAGCAGGTAACGCACCAGCCGGCATGGTGGGGGGGTGCACTGAGGGCTATTTGCGCGGACTGATTTACTGCTTTAGTGTCAATAAAAACATTTGTTTTGCTTAAAAATTGTAAAAACTTTTTATTAAAACAAAATTGTTTTTAAAAAACATTATAATGAAACTTGTTTTCTCTAAAAAAATAAAAATGTATTCAGTTAATAAATAAAATGTTGAACTCTATGCATAGTATCCTCTGTATGTATCGCTCTGTACAAGGTTGATATAATTATCCTTAGAAAGCAGCACTGCAAGTTTTGATAAAGCACGTCAGTACTCAGTCTACTATCTTTCTTCATCTCGCATTAACTCTGCGAAGTGATCGCCTCCGACCAACTCAGCTATGTATTCTATACAATTTATTCAATTTTTTTTCAATAGGGACTCCCAGGGGTTTCAACAGACACCTTGAAGTCTGGACTCTAACATGAATGTAAGTCGTTGAAAACAAATATAAGGACACCCATCTTGGCTTATAATATGCTTATTTCAAGGTTTGACTCCTTCTCCGACTCCAGCTTCGCCCCTCAGCTATCTAAAAACCCGATTGAAGTCATTCTGATAAAGCCGTTTCCAACAAGTTGGACACCCTTAACTAATACATAAAGTCTAATCATCAAGTTAAATAATATCCTGAAGCTTTGAATCCTTGACTTGGATTTTATTATGGTTTGAGAGTTTATAACTTCTAAGACTGTAAACCTATCTTGGAAACCCATAATTTGACATCTAAAGTGTCAAAATGCAACAATTTTAGCGAAAATCCAAAGTCATGTCGACTATTGACATGGATTTTTTTATAGTTTCAGGAAACCAATAATTTTGGCATCTTAAGCTTCTAAATCGAGATTTAAAAGAAAAATTACAAGCAGGCGTAATTCGACATTTTGGACTTGATTGTGATGATTTTCCATTCCATATGTTAACAATGAGGGCATAATGTTCTCAGATTAATTGTGTTTAAAAGCTCAACATTTGCCAAGATTTTATTGAAAATCTAAAAATCATGTCGGCTAATAACTTGTATTTTCTACTCTGAAACCATTAAAAATGGCTTTGCTGCCCACAAAAACACACATACACGCACGTATATATATATATATATATATATATATATATATATATATTTATATATACTATATATATATTATTATAATATATTATTATATATATATATATATATATATATATATTATATAATCGGTATATATACATAAAATGATATCCTACCGCGCTAAGGGTAAATTTAAATCATTTATAATCTATGAAGCATCCAGTTAAATTATTCGTTATTAATTATTGATTATTATTTATATTATATTATATTATTATTATTATTATTTATTTATATTATTATTATTATTATGTATTTTATTATTATTATTATTATTATTATTATTATTATTATAATTTTTATTATTATTATTATTATTATTATTATTATTATTATTATTATTATTATTATTATTATTATTATTATTATTATTATTATTATTATTTTTATTATTATTTTATTATTTATTATTATTATTATTATTATTATTATAAACTATTTTTATTATTTTATTATTATTATTATTATTTTAAAACTAAAAGTTTATATTTGAGGCATCCTGTTATATGTCGGTGCACCTGGTTGAGCGAATGGCGTTTTGGCTAGTGGGCAGAATAGCTGCAAGGCACTGCCGAATGAAATGCTTTCATCCTCAAGGACGGCCCTCGGAAGTTGACATACCCGGAACATTTTGGACCTGGAGCGTGAATAATGCTTATAAAATTAGATGTGCTTCGCTTAATATTGCGACGTATGGTGGAAATGAGAAGAAGATCCTGGAGATGATAAGAAGGAGGGGAGATACGTGGATGGAATATCGGAGATGCGAATGAGCGGAGAAAAGAGGAAAAGACGATATGGAGAAACAGTGATTACTCGTATCTGAACTCACACTCACAAGGACAAAAGAGGGTAAGAGGAGGAATCAGACATGGAGTAGGCTCAAGTAGGAAGCGAAGGTGTCACCGTTCTACAGACTATGAGGAAGTATACACGAGAAGACTATAAGATTCACCTTTAAAATCAAGGGAAAAGATGATACCACTTTACGTATCAGGTCTATTCGCCTCACGGGAAGCGGAAAAGAAAAAGACATTCATGGAATGCCCTAAGGTGAATGTGGAGGACGGAAGAAATTAGAGGAAGACGTATTATTGCTGATTGAATTGTCATGCAAGAAATGGGAAATTCAAACGAATGAGATGAGGTGGAGAGATGGTAGGAAGTATATGAGAGAGATAAGGAATATCGAAGGAGAGATGTTGATAGATTTCTGGCTGAGGAAGGGATGATCAATAAATGGGTTTTCCAAAGAGGGACTCATCATATATTACATGGATAGATTGGAACAACATCATAGGCGACATTCGACTCAGTTGTTTTATAGAGCCATATAATATCGTCTGATAGTAGGCTAATATGGAATGTGTAACAATGGATTCGGATCTAGATTGTTGGTGATGGCTTGGTGTGAAGGCAGAAATGGGCAGAATAGAATAAGAAAACGTGATTAATTGAATCACTGACGGAGTGTGATAGTAAGGAATATATTGTAAATTACGTGAGGTGCTTAGAACAATAGAAGGAGTAGAAGAGATGGCGAAACCCAAGAAACGGTAAGTAAAAGGTAGCCGAAGAGGAGGAACTCTACACAATATGGTTTCCTAGAACGACCGACCAAGGCACAAACACACGAAGAGGTGGAACTAGAAAGTGAAAGCCAATAAACGAGGAAAGTTTGATGGAAAGGGTGAAAAATAAAATGTACAAAAACAAGGGTTCAGTAAATGTGGAGGAAGAAATAAATCCGCGCAGACGCAGCTCCGAAAAGAAGAGGTAAAAATACTATAAAGAGAGCCGCAAAGAGAAGGAGGGCGCAAAGAAATTGATTTAAGTATGGGGGAGGGCAGAAAGGAAGAGGATTTTTAAGACTGGCAGAAACATATAGAGGATCAAAGAGGAAAGTATTGTAACATCAAGGATAAGCAAGGAGAAGTTTAGGTGAAATCAATAGACAAAGAAGATGGATTGCGGAGTAAATCAGAGATACTGCTGAATGTGAATGAAGCAGGGGAGGGGAGGGGGGGGGGAGGGAGAGGAGATGGTAGAGTGGAGGAGATGAGGAGGGGAGAGAATCTCTATGGAAATTTAGAGGAGGCTCTTGCTGAAAGCAATAATTGAAAGGTAAGGCTCAGAGTGAAGAATGGCATACAAATTCCACATCCATGAGAAATTGAGTAAAAAGAGGGAGGAAGAGAAATGAACGAAGAATTTTGAAACTGGTTTTAATAGAGTGTATGGAACGAGAGTTAAGTAACAGAAGGATCGGAAAGTCATTAAGTGTCATCAAATAAGGAAAGGAGATACATGAGACTGTAAAAAACTAAGGGCGAAGAAAATCTCGTTGAACCTGGCTAAAAACAAAAACTATGAGAGATGCTAGAGAAAGGTTGAGATAGTTGTAGAGTCAGACTAGGGAAGAGCGCACGGATATGAATGAAGATATGCAAGATCTCTTGTTCGCTCTGAGAATTACGTTGGAAAGGTATGGGAATTCAACATACGAGCATATATAAGCTTTCATAGATCTGAAGAAAGCTTCAATAAGTGGCCTAGGAGAGAGACTTTGGAGTGTGATGGAGAGAGAATCGCATGGGTAGAAGTTGAAGGAGCTTGGAAGTTGTATAGGAAATAGTAAATGTAACTTTAAGAACAGCATATGAAAATAGGAATGGTCGGTGAGAGACTAGAGGTTACAGGAAGAGTGTTGTTATCAATTTGTGTATTGTATCTGTATTGGATGTAGTGATAAAGAAGGTGAGGGAGATATTGAGATTTGGAAGGTCGATATTTGGCTTATTGCGGATGACTTGGCGTGCCTGGTAGAGAAGATGAAGACGGTTGAGAGGGTATCGATATGTTTTGCGAAGGCTTAGAGAGCCGTTGGTTATGAACAAGAAAAGACGAGATCATGGGTGGTAGTATCAGGGAAAAGGAAGGAGGGAGAGAGTTGCGAATAGAGTGGAGGGGACTGAGATAAAGTTGGTGGAGAAATGTAAGTATTTGGGTAGAGTATTTGGAAGAGAGGGAGAAATATACAGAGATACAAGTGAATAGGTCAGTATGGGGAGCTGTAAGAGCTGTATATCCCATATTCAGTGATAGACAAATGAGTGGTAAGTGAAAAGGGTGATATTGACGGTATGTTATATGATTTTCTATATGGCGAGAGACTGGAGTAAGGACACAAGAGGATATAGAATACAGCCGCACGCGAGATGCACGGTTTGAGAGCGATAATGGGAAAGATTAGAAAGACAGGCAGAGAAACGAAAGAATAAAGAGAAGGTTGAGTGAAAGGACTATATGAATAAGAGTGGATGCCCAGCAGATTGAGGGTGGTGTTTGAGACTGGAGAGGATCAAAGGGAAGAGTACCAAGAGAGATGGGAGTCACAGCACAGCGAGACCAAGAGGAAGACTCATAAGAGATTGGAAGCTCGGGTGGGGCTCTTGGAAAAAGACATGGACTGCCGTCGAGCCGGACTTGAGGGATAGATGAGTCTTGGAAGTTGAGGAAATTCAGAAAGAGTGCTAGCCCAGTGACGACTCTTGACCCTTCATGGAGCGGTTTTTAAGTGTGTTTATAAATACTATACTATATATATATATATATATATTATATATATAATAATATATATAAATATATTATGATATATTATAATATAATAGAATGCTATAGGTTAACACCTAGGTGGATACATATCGTAGATGAGTAACGGATTCACATAGATAATATAAGTATATATATACATAGCATGCTAAGTATATGAATACTATAATATATTGGTCCAGCGAGACGAAGAGGAAGACTATTAAAGCTTGAGAAGCTGTTGGAGATCTTGAAAAGAGCATGGACTGCGGTCGATCAGGACTGAGGGAAGATGGAGTCTTGAAAATGGGGAAAATTCAGTAAGAGTGCTTTCCCTGCTGCCCAGTCTTCTTTTGATCCCTTCTGAAGCGGTTTAAGTTGTAAGTTAATATATATATATATATAGTATTATATATATATATATATATATATATAGTATATATATATAGTATATTATATATATTATATATATATATATATATCATATACTATATATATAATATATATATATATAAATATATATATTACAATTATATATATATATATATATAATTAAATCACTTAATATATCATATATATATACTTATATATATATATAGTATATATATATTATATATATATATATTTATATATATATATATATATATATATATATGGCTATTTTAAGCTGTTGACTCAGGGCGAAAATCAATAATTAATGTTTCGTTATTTTAATAATTTAGGGTAATTCATTAAATTTTTGGGTAACTACTAATCTACTAACTAACTAACTGACTAACTAACTAACTAACCTAACCTAACTATACAAACAACCTTAAATTAACCTAACTAATATTAAGGATCAAACTGCTATAATGCCATATATATATATATATATTATAATATATATATATATATATATAATAATTATAATATATATAATATATATAATATATAGTAATTATATATATGCCAGCCTCTACCTACCGGAAAAGGAATACATTGCTGTGATCCTGGGCAAAATTGTGGTGAACTGTAAAAAAAAAATATATATCAATATATCGAAAACTACAAAAGCTACAGGAAAAGAAATACATTTTGGAATCCTTGT
>JABUQX010060437.1:22500-27500 GCA_015478945.1 Trachelipus rathkii
AGCGCTGAAGAGAAGAGGAACAGTGCAGGAGAGGGCGTCTGGAGAAGTCACTAGACTGCGCGGTGACAGGATGAAAGAATCTTCTGGGAGCAGAACGAAAGAAAGAAGAGAAAGAATTATATATATAGTATATATATATTACTAATTATATATATATATATGTATATGAATATATATATATATATAACTATATACTATATTATATATATATATATATATATATATATAATATATATATTATATAATATATTATAATATATATATATATATAGTATATATATATAAATTATATATATATATATATTATAATATATATATATAATTATTATATATATATATATACATATAAATATATAAATATATATTATATATATATTATATTAAAATATGTTTAACACCCAACATGTTCAACGTAGATACTTGAGTTATTCCTATTTTACAATTTTCTTTAATTTAAAATCTGATTGATGGGTAATTGTTTTTTCTTTCATTCTTATTTTTTTATTGTTATTTAATTATAAAATATATTGTATATATTTATTTATTTTACATCTATGTGTATGTGTTGTATTCTTATATTAGTGTCTGTAATGAATATATCATTAATACTATTGCGAGATAGCAAAAATAAAATTATCTTAAATTTATTTGTTCTTAATATTTGCAATATTAGGATAAGATACGTAATTTGTAGAATAATAAGGTGTGTAAATTTACGCCATGTTGTCATCTCTATTCACCGATCAATATATCATAGATTAAGTACAAAACTTAAATACTGATTGATAAATTATTTCTCAATAGAATAGTTATTTGTAAAATAAATTAAGAATTAATAAAAGACATTAATAAAGATTATAAATGAAATAATTATAATGATAATAATAATGTATAATAGAGATGATTGAGAGATAGTGATAACAATAAAAAATAAGATTTATAGAGTGAATGAACGGAAAAACTAAAGAGACTTTCAGGGATATTTTTAAAATTAATAGAAATCTGGTAAGTAATAAGCACAAGATTCGTGTTTTAGACGATGAATGATATTTTTTTTTGGTGATTATGAAAACAATTTGTTTAATTATATAATAATAACTGTTTGACTGATTCTAGCACTTATATTATATACTATAGTATATGGTATTAAGGATCAGATTAATATATAAGCACTTATTTTTTAAGTTTTAATCATCATAAAGATAAGCTATACGTAATATGAGACTTATATAATCAATAGGGTATACAATTAAGTTAAATCTAACTAGGACGTAATGGTGATAGGATAAGGGCTGCAGGGATGGTAGTTTAGATTTACTATTATAGCTAATAGTTATTACACAAATATATAATATATATATAGCATTATTAGATAAGGTTATATATATATACATACTATATATATATTTATTACTATATATATAACAACATTCAATATATAATATATAAAGAAATATATATATTTATTTAGTTATTATATATATGAATATATAATAATACTATAATAATTGATATTAATTTCTTATAGTTTGGATAAAAACTATATATGTTAATTAGCAAATTATTAACGTTATGGGATAAACTAATACATTATTCAATAGTAGTATAGTTATATGTAGAAATATATTATGTCTTGTCCTTTCAAATCTTTTATTGCAACTTTCCTCATAACAGTGAGTATAATCAACTATGTTAGCAGTAGGTTACCAGGCAACTTATAGCGCACTGCTACGTTTGGTCCCTATCTTACACGACAGTCCCTCTAACTACGCCGTCCTCTTCTCTTCAGCCCTCTAATTATTTGAGGTAAAGCGTGAACATCTCTTCCAGAGAGTCCATCCACTGATTCCGCCCCATCTCTTCTTGCGGTCTTCCCTTGGTCTTCTCCCATATGTTGTCCATTACTATCTTCTTTCGGCATTCTATCCATCCTGCTCCACTCTCCAGTGTCCCCCCATACTCAATCTCCCCACATCTCTCATCTATCAGTGTCATCCTTCTCACCCATAATCTTCTCTAATAACTTCATTCCTTATTCTCGTTCCTCTACTTTTCCGGAATTCAAAATAATTGATTCCTCTAATAATGGCATCTGTCAACCTCTCATCATCAGCCGCCTTGTATTTCTTGAACTCTGAACAATCTCTTTACGGTTGTTTGTCCGCCAATTTTCCGCTCCCCACTTAGATTTGGCATGTCGGAGTCAGTATGCTGTATAAATCACTTTATTTAACCTCATTACGTGTTTCTGTCTTTTCATGCATGGTATACCGTTTCCATTCCTAATCCCATACACTTTAAACATTCTTCGCATATCCTTCCCGCACTATTCTCCTTTCTGTTCAACACATCCTCGAGATAATTGTAGGTAATTTACGCTTCACCTCGCTCCTCTCTTTCAGTCTCATACCACGATTGGTCTCAGGCCCCTACCCTCATAATTAACTGCTTGAATTGGATTATATCGGTTTCATATGATGTTCCTCTTCATCACCTGCCTTCCTCCAACTGGGCCGTCTCGCTTAAACACAACATTCTCCAACCATCTCTGAATCGCCTCCTCATTCTCGCTCCAGCATGCCAGATTTCGCAATGCATTAAATGTCCCCTTCAAATTCTCTCCAGTCTCTCTCAACCTTCCTTATCACCACGTCTCAATATATATAAACAGCAGTGTGATAAAACACTTCCTGCTTCACTCTTGTTTTCACCTCAAACCATCGATCGTTCTCGCACTCAGTTCAACATTAACAGCTGCATTTGCTCAACATACTTTCTATCGCTTCTTTATATACCCTTCATCTCCATAATATCCTCTCATAGCTTGCTCCAGCTTCTTCCTTGCACGAATCGAATGCCTTTTGCAAATCGATGAAGGCTACAAAGAATCTCTTGCCATATTCCAGCATCTTCTCCGTGACCATTCTTAGTGTGAATAAGAGGTCCGTCGTTCCTCTTCCTCTTCTATACCCGTGCTGTTCTTCTCCGAGTCTCGGGCTCTACCTTCTCTCTCACCTCCTCTCCAATATACTTTCGTATATCTTTTCGCAGATGGTCCATCAGTGAGATACCCCTATAATTATTACAGCTTTCAGCATCTCCTTTACCTTTTATATATCGGTATAATTATTGCTTTGCCCCACCTTTCCGGCACCTTTCCCTCTCTCCAACACTTGTTCATCACACTGATGATTCTCCCTCTCAGCTCCTCTCCCTCCTCCACCAACTCCACAGCCACTCCATCCCCTGGATAGCTTTATCCTTCTCATCCTTTTTATTGCTCTCTCATATTCCTCCACGTTACATCTGCTTCATCTCCTCTTTCTCCTCCCATCTATCTGCAGCTTCTTCCTCTTGCCTCTCTCTCTCTATCTCTCTCTCTCCTCTCGTCTTCTCTCTCTCTCTATATAATCTATATATATATATATATATATTATATATATATATATATATATATATTATAATATATATATATATATAATAAATATATATATAATATATATATATATATCAATTAATATATATTATCATAGCAAATATATATATATATATATATATAGTAATTATATAATAATATATATTATAATAATATATATATTATTATATAATAATATCTATATAATTATATATATTAGAGCAGAGAGAGAGAGAGAGAGAGAGAGAGCCCGAATAGTAAAAAGTTACTGGAGGCCGCTGATATATATAAGAATATTATATTATATATATATATATATATATATATATTATATAATATATAATAATATATATAATATATATACTATATATATATATATATATACTATAACTACGTGCCCTCACAATTAAAAGATCAGCGTAGGATTAGAAAACCGAATATAAATTTTTGTCAAAAAATATGAACAAGAAATATATTTCAACTTTTTGTGATGTAGTTCCGTTGTAATTAATTATGCAAATTCGAAAAGAATGCTTCTTTGGAACAGCAATGTGATGTACGATAATTTTATATTAATATATCTTAATAAAAAAAGCTAGGATGGTATTTATGGCTAAAATAGAAAATTTTATAGTTTTTAAAATAAGACAACATTGCCTACAAAATGGTTTCCCAATATCCTAATAATATAATTATTAGCAATTGCCACTTTGGCTTTTTGATTTTAAACAACTTGAAGATTAATAACTCATATAAAAATTGTATTCAAGTTTTGATTGAGTGCAGTTTGCAATCTTTAAAGTCCTTACTGTAACTGGTTATAGAAATATATAAGAAGACAAAATTAAAATCATTTCATGATTATGCTTCTTAAGATAAGGCTCTGATTTTTTTTTTTTGGGGGGAGTGTGTCTAGATAAAGTTCAATATATGAAATAAAATATTTTATTTTATAGACAAAAATAAGCATAAATTATTATATGAATGACGATGCTGCTGATAGTGCGAAATATTTTAAAATATTATATGTTACAATTGCAAAGAATGAAAGTCTTTTAATCTTCCAATTTAGCACTCTGAAACACTTAAACCTAATAGCGAATTTCGAATTTCGATACAGACAAAATCCTGATTGACAAAGAATTCTTATAATATTATTATATATTATATATTATACTATATATATATAATAATATATAATATAATTTATATACCTATCTATATAATACTATAAATAGCACCTCACTCACACTCACCTAATATATATATAATAATATATAATATATAATATATATATATAATATATTATTAATCATACATATATATATATCTAAATTAAAAAATTATTTTAATATATTTAACATTTCCACCATATATACTTATATATATATATATATTAATATATATACATATATCTATGATATATATATTACTATATATATATATATTATTATATATATATATACATATAATATATATATATATATATATATACATATATATATAACTATATATATTATATATAATATATTCATATATATATCTACTCTATATATATATATAATATTCTATATAATATAATATA
>JABUQX010060437.1:30000-37489 GCA_015478945.1 Trachelipus rathkii
CGATCTTCTCCCGTTGTTCTGTAGTCCCCTCTGCGGTCGTCCCTGACTTTCCACCTGACATCCTGTCGACTCCCCACCGTATTATTATATAATATACATAATGTAGTATATATATATATTATAATATATAAATATATATAATAAATAATATAGTATATATATACTATAACTATATAATAATATATAACTATATTATAATAAATATAATATATATATAAATATAAATATATATTAACTTACAACTAAAACCGTCCCAAAGGTCAGAGATGTCACTTGGGAAAGCTCGTACTTGAATTTTTCCTCTTCCATATTCAAGATCTCCAATTCTTCCGTACCTCCTGCAATCGAGGCAAAAATCCAATGTCTTTCTCAATGATACTCCACCGAGCTCTCCATCTTAATAAGTACTCCTCTTGTCTCGCTCGGCCATATATATATATATAATATATTATATATTATATATTATATAATAAAATATTATACGTAGTTTATAATATATATATATAATATATAAATATATAACCTAATATATATATATATATATATATATCATATAATTATATTATATTATTATACTTATTTAACACAACTTAAAACCGCTCCCAGGAAGGTCAAGATCTGTCAGCTGGTAGCATCCGTCTGAAATTTCCTCCAACTTCCAAGATCCATTTACCCTCAGCTCCCTGCATCGACGGCATCCATGCTTTTCAATGAGTCCTCCACCGAACTCTCAACTCTCTATTAGGTGTATTCCTCTGGTGCTCGCTCCCTCCTGTCTTCCAATCCATCTTTCTTGGTTCCTCTTCCCTCTTGCTCCTCTCCAGTACTCAAACCACCTCAATAATGGCTGCATCCATCTTATTACAATCTACCTCACCCAACCTTCTTTTATTCTTTCGATTTCTCTGCTGCCTTTCTAATCATTTTCCCATTATCGCCTCAAAGTGCATCTCCGTCCGTATTTATATCATCCCTTGTGGTCGACTCATGTCTCTGTCCCATATAGTAAAATCAGTAACATACCTTAAATATACCTTTTACATCTACTCTATTGTCTTCCTAAGTACTCGAAGATAATAACATGCTACTACAGCTCCCCATACTGACCTTATTCTACTGTGATTTTGCTATATTCCTTCCCCTCTAAATACTCTACCAAATAACACATATTCTCCACATCATTTATCTCATCCTCCTCCACCTCTATTTCCACTCTCCTCCTTCTCTACTGACAACATGATCTCCGTCTTCTGTGTCACTAACAAACCGGCCTCTCTAAGCCCATCGCAAACAATCAACTACCCTCTCTCAACTGTTCCCCTTCTCCTCTCAACACGCCAGTCATCGCATAACGTCATAATATACATTCCACATCTCAATCTCTCCCCACCTCTTTATCAACTAACCAATCGAAACAACAAAACTTGATAAGATAAACTCATTCTTGTTTAACCTCTGTTCTCACTCGAACCATTCCTTATTTTCATATTCTGTCTTAAAATTCACATTTATATCTAACACAACTATCCAAGTCTCTAAACTCACGTCACTCGCGTCTTCTTCTCTCCACCACTCCAAAGTACTCTCTCTAGCCTAATTGAAAGCTCTTCGATTATGAATATATATCTCGTATGTTGTATTTCCATATCTTTTCCAACGTAATTTCCAGAGCGGAACAAAGAGATCTTGCCACGATTCGCTTCTTCATATATGTCTGCTGCTTCTTCCTAGTCTGGGCTCTACAACTAATTCTCAACTTTTTTAGCATTCTCTCATATGTTCTTGTTTTTGCCCCACAGGGGTAACAAATTTTCTCCTAGTTTTTCAGTCTCTCTGTAGCTCCTTTTTCCTATATAATTGACAACTGTAATTGAACATTTCCGTATCCTTCTGGTATATAAATCTCGTTTCCAACACTTGATTTAAACAGTTTCAACATTCCTTCTTTCATTTCTCTGCTCCCTCTTTTCCAATTCTATGGTATACCATCTTCACTCGTGCTTTACGTTCTTATTGCTTTCAAGCCTCTCTAATTTCATAGTAGATCGTCCTCCCCTCCTCATCTTCTCTCACTCTATCCATCTCCTCTCCTCCCCCTCCCCCTCCCCTTCCCACGTTCATTCACATATCAGCACTTCTCTGATTACATCCGCCATCTCTGTTAGTTGTCTATTTGATTTCATCCAAAACTCTCGCTGCTTATCCTTGAGTACACATACTTTCATCTTTGAGTCCTCATATGTTTCATGCAATCCTAAAAATCCTCTCTTCCTTTCGTGCCCCACTTAATCATTTCCTTGCGCCTCGTCTCTCATTTGCGGCCTCTTCTTTTACTCTTCTTTTTTCACTATCTCTGCATCATTTCTTGCCTCCACATTAACTGAGCCCTTGATCTGTACAGTTTTTATTTTTCTAGCCCCCTTCTCCTCAATACTGTTTCTCTTTACTTGCTCTAGTTTCACTCATTCTCGTCCCACCACTTTCCGTGTGTCCCCTTTACGTCGTTCCTAATACACATATTCTGCCAAGCTCTCCTCTCTACCTTCTTAACACGTATTCTTGTGTCTTCCTGCCATCTCTTCCACTCCTTCTAATTGTTCTAAGCCCTACCACTTATATACTACAATATATTCCCTTTTTCTATCACACCTTCAGTGATTCCAATCTTAATCAACGTTTCCTCTTCTTATTCTGCATCTTTTCCTGCTCACACCAGGTCCATTCACCAACCAAGATCTATGATCCGAATCCATTGTAACTCCAGGTATTACTTTATTTAGCCTACTATCAGACGATATTATATGGTCTATAAAACATAACTGGTCGAATATCTCCTATGATGTCTGTTCCATCTAGTACCAAGTGAATATATTGAGCCTCTGTTGGAAAACCCATTACGATCTTCCATTCCCTTCCTCAGCCAGAAATGCTATCAAACATCTACTACCTTCTGATTATTGCCTCCTTACTCTCTCTCTATACTGTCCTAACCATATCTTCTCCACCCATCTCTTCTCCTTCCCATTCTGCATTGAAATCTCACAAGTCACAAAATAAATACGTCTTCTCTTTCTGTCCGTCTCCACATTCCCCTTCAGCATTTCATAACGTCTTATTTTTCCTTTCCGGCGTCCCCTGTTGAGGCGAATACGAGCCTGATAGAAAAGTGGTTTTCTCTTTCCCATTGATTATTAAGGTGCCATCTTTATAATCTTGTCGTGTATGCACTTCGTATAGTCCTGGTATGCAGGTGACACCCTTCGGCCTACTTTGAAGCTACTTCCATGCTTCTGAATTCCCAACCTCTACCCCTTTATATATCAATACGGTATCCTCTCCCAATATCTCTTCTTCTATTTATTCTCTCTCTCATTCGCATCTTCCGATATTCCCCTCACGTGATCCTCTCCCTCCTTCATCGTCTCAGGATCTTCTTTCTCATTTCCACATACGCGCAATATTTAAGCGAGCACATCTAGTTTTTATAAGCATTAATTCACGTCCAGTCCAAATTGTTTCCGGGGTCTGTTAGCCCTAAAGGCCTGTCACTTTCCGAGTGGCGGTCCTTGAGAAATTGAAAGCTGATTTCATTCGGGCATGACCTTGCTAGGCCTATCTCCCAGCCAAGAACTCCATTCCGCATCAACTTAGGGTGCCGACAGTATAACAGGATGCCTCAAATACTACAAACTTTTAGGTTTAAAATAATCATAATAATTAATTAATAATAATAATAATAAATAATGATCAATACATAATAAATACATAATAATAATAATAATTAATTAATAATAATAAATAATAATAATAATAATAATAATAATAATAATGTAATAATAATATATAATAATAATAATAATAATAATAATATAAAATATAAATAATTATAATAATAATGAACTAATAAGATAATAATAATAATAATAATAATAATAGATATAAAATAATTAATAATAATAATAAAATAAAATAATAATAATAATCAATAATAATAAATAACTTAATAACGATATAACTGGATGCTTATCGATAGAGTATATAAATGGATTCAATTTAGCCTTAGGCGTAGAGATATTATAGTTACTATACCGATCATATATATATTATATATATAATATATAATATATAGTATAATAATATTAATAATACTATATTATATAATATATATATATATCTATAATATATATATATAATTATATATTATATATATAATCTACGTGCGATGTTAGTGTCGTTTTGTGGCGCAGGCAAAGCCATTTTTTATGGATCTTCACGAAGGTAGAAAAATAACAAGTTATTAGGACCGACAACTGATTTGAATTTCAATAAAATCCGTCTATATTTTGACGCTTTAAGGTGTCCATAATCAATAATTGATAAGATATATGTCACAATCTTTAAGGATATGGACCTCAAAAATCATCAAAGAAAATCCAGTCAACAGTGATCGACAATTACTCGGTAAATTTTCTTTTAAATCGTCAGATTTAGAAGCTTAAGATGCCAAATTATTGTTCTGAAAAGTATAAAAAAAATCATGTCCAATAGCGACACTGTTTGGATTTTCGCTAAAATGTGTTGCATTTGAACTTAATGTCAAAATTATGGGTTCCCAAGATAGTTTACAGTCTTAGAAATTAATAGACACTTAAACATAATGGAAAATCCACGTCAAGGGACGAAATGACTCAGAATTGTATTTAACGTGGATGGATTTAGGCACTTTATGTATTGCAGATTAAGGCTGTCCAAATGTTGAAACCGCTTTTTGAGAATAGATGAACTAATTAGGTTTCTTTAGATGATGCTGAGGGGAAGCTGGAGTCGGAAGAAGGAGTCAAACCTTGAAATAAGCATACTTTATAACAGCAGCATGGGTGTACTTATATTTATGTATTTCACGATCTTTACATTCCGAATTTTGAGAGTTCAAGACATTCAAGGGTGTCGTGAAACTGGAAGTCCTAGGCACACAAGATTGAATAAGTTGTAGAGTACAATAGCTGATGTGAGTCGAGGCCGATCGACGTCTGTCATGGAGTTAGATGGAGATGAACAGAAATAGGAGACTGAGATATTGCGGTGCTATTAAATAAAAATCTTGCATGCTGCTGCTAATGTATCCATTTATCAAACCTTGATGTACACAGGGATAACTACAAGAGATAACTATGCAGTCAGAGTTCAACATTATTAATTTATACTGTAACATTTTTTATTTTATTTAGAGAACAAGTTTCATTAAGTTAAAGCTTTTTTAAAACACTGTTGTTTAAATAAATTAATGTTGTAACATTTTTCACAACAAACATGTTTTACTTATTGACACAAAGCCAGTAAAGTCCAGTCGCGCACAGAGCCCCCTCAGTGCACCCCCCCCCACCCATCCGGCTTGTGCCGTAACTGCTTCACATACTTTACAGTTTGACTAGCTCTATTGCTTCTACATCCTCTAGACCAACACACTTTGGAACTCAATTTCACGATAATAATCATAAGTAATTAAAATAATAAAATAATAAATAAATAATAATAAATAATATCAAATAATAGATAATATAATAATATAATAATGAATAATAATCATATAAATATTGCTATATATATAATTATAATATATACTATAATACTATCTATACTACTATATATCATATAATATATATTCTATATATATATATATATAATATTACTATACGTATATATATATATATATATAATTAATTATACTATATAATATAATATATATAATCTAATATAATATAAATATATATATATATATATATAATATTAATTATTATAATATCTATATATATATATAATATATAATATATATATATAAGGGTTATAAATATTTACTATATTATCATTTAATATCTACTAATATATATATAAATATAATTATATATAATCACACATACATATATAAATACAACGTAACAATAAGCATGATAAAAGGGTCCGTGCAAAAAGATGGATTGATCCGACTCTGGATCGGAGTAGAGTGTAGTGCTGTGCAGCACAGAAGTAAACTGTAAAACCATGATTATGACTTGCATAATGTGTTGTTACATTCTAACATTATGCAAGAAATGAACCGAGTGCGCATACTCCATGGTCTTACTCGTATAACAGTTATAGAGGTGGAAGTAGTAGTACTAGTAGTAGTAGTGAGTGTAGAAGAAGTAGTAATAGTAGTAGTTAGTAGTAGTAGTATTCTAGGTAGCTAATAAGTAGCAACATAGTACAGTATCAGTATAGTGTGTATGTCAAACTCGCACTGAATATTTTATTGATTAATTTAAATAATATGGATGTTCCATTTTCTTTTTATCCTTTTTTCTTCCAGATTAAACACCGTCACTCCCGGGCAGAGCCCTAATCAAGGAGAGGGACTCGTTAACGTCACGAGCAGGACGAAAGCCAAGCCAAGGGAAAATAGTCCCAACCAGTGCGAACTGGACCTCGCTGATTTGACGAGTGCTAAATATATTCTTGCCGTCTTTATAAAAAAAAATTATTATAATAACAAAAAAACAGCAATATATATATCCACATATAAAATATATATATATTAAAAATATTATCATTATTACTATTAGCCACTATCACCATATTATATTTACTCATTTATTTATTATATTTTTTATTATCAACATTATTTTCCTTATCTGTCAAATTATTAATCACATCACTATTATCATCAAATCGTTTACAATATTAATATACTATCATTATTATTAATAATAATACTTCGCTACTATGTTTATCTAAACGCCATTAATCCAGCATGACCGATGGGTGTTGTTAGCTGCAGAACGTATTCCTTATTCCTTATTCCTACTGTACAGGTAAAAAGAAAAAGGGAATTGTAAAAATGAGTTCGAAGCATATTGAGCGTAAATAATTATTATTTGCTCTGACTGCGCCGTCTGTATATCAATTCCTTAATGACCAAACTCACCAGAAAGTAGCTTCAGTAATTTATTAATATCCAATAATCCATAATATTAATCATGAAGAACTACTGTTAATTTTACTTGCTCACGTGTTATAATTTATTTCTAAATCCCATTATACTTAATTAAATTATTATTAAAAGACTTGGAATACGAAAATATTTGTTGCTCCTCCACTATTTCTTCATTTATAAATTTTGATTTCATTACAATTTGAAATTAATATAAAAATATAATTAATTGTTTCTCTCTTAGTTTTGATATACATTTATCATTTCATATGTACTCTTTTCTCAAACTTTGCATCTGGCCCAAGAATAAATATATTTTAAACTGTAACATTAAAGCTTATGACGTTTGTTCATTTTCACCTTTTTGTGTTTCTTTTTCAACAGAGAGGCATTTAGATTTTTTTTAAGTCTTTCTCTTGTAAACATAATCTAATACTATTGAGTAACCCAGTTTCCTTATAACCTGAAAACCTTTAATCGTTCTCATTTCTTTTGTAAACTTAAAGCTTTATATTTTTATTT
>JABUQX010060438.1:0-20000 GCA_015478945.1 Trachelipus rathkii
AAAGAAGAGATATATATATAATATTCACAAAAACATACGGGAAGATGGTAATATTCTATACCCCCTCACTATAATATATATATAGATATATATATATATATACTATACTATATACTATATACTATATAATACTATAGTATAGTATAGTATATTTATATATATATATATATACTATACTATAGCTATATAATTATATATGTATATTATATAGTATATATATATATATATATATATATATATGGAGAGTTACTTCGTTCTCTCCTATCCACACAATCATTGCACTGGGTTTGGATGGACGGCTGCAGACTGGTGTTACCTAGGATTCGGGCGCGGTCCAGCTCTGGATGTATGACTGTCTTAGTTCTTTTATTAATTTTGCAACTTTCATCACCTTTTTTAATTTCCAATTTGTTGAAAATACCTCTCTTCTTCACAACTCCTGTTGTTCTTACCAAAACTCAAATGGTTATAGCGCACAGATAATAGATGTTCACCTACTACTTTTCCTCCCCACACACACCCAACCATAACTTTATTCTCCACACAAAGGCGGTTGATCTGCATATGTTTAGAGCAGGGTCGTCCTGTTTCTAGTGTTACAAATTTCTGGCCTAGAATATTCTGCCAATATGACAGACTTTGTTGCCAATCATATGATTTACTTATTGTCTGTTTCTTTATTTCACGAGTCTAGTAACTATTCTAAACTCTTTGAATAAATAACTAAAAATAAAAACTAATCTTTGAATGAATTGATCGGCTCTTGGTGTTTCACTATTCACCACAAAGCGCAACCAACAGTTTCTCCTCCTAGTTATCCATAGTAGTAGCTCGATCCCAGACTTCGCCATATCCCTATTCCTCTCTTTCGAGTACACTCGCACTCGTACTAGTATAATCGTCGTGCCTTCCCCTGCACCATACCGCCGTCGCGCGGCATCACCCCGGAACTTTGGATTTCGCGAGATAATATCAATGCCACTAAAACTTAGTCTTTAATTCACCGGTAATATCGGGTTTAAGTATTCTTGTCATTCTTTTTTAATTCCCTCGTTTGTTTGTTTTTCTATCATCGCATCCATCTCCCACACTCACCCGCCACGCGGTCCCTTTTAAATCAGGAAAGAGGAATATATATAATAACAAGCTCACACACTACACATACACCCAGTGTCAAATTACAAGTAACAATTATAATTAAAAACAACTTCGTAAAAATACTACAAGAGATACCTAAAGTTAAATAATGGAATGAACACCCACCCTGTCTTGCTAACGTTCTACCCTCTAGTGGGCGCAGACGCGCGGGATCTTTAATTAGAGGAAGATTGTAATATGTGCAGGAAAAATATGAGAGAGGGTCTAGGACTTCTCGACAAAAATTGATGTGCTGGAAGAGAAGGAGGTTATTCTCTCCACACCTTAGCAGCGAGATCTTTCCTTGAGAAGAGGCGCGTACAGTGAATTAAGTAGGTATACTTGGATTTTCTCCTCCCCTAACCAATGCTCTGCCCATGAGCCAGATACACCACGACCCCTCTGTTTCATCGAGGGCTGAGTCTATGTTGGGGGAAAATTGTCGAGATGTGTAATTCTCTTGCGAGCTCCCTCGCGTCTCGATCAACTATCACGCAAAATGATCAGGTGCCACTCTTCTATTAGTCTTACGACGCAGCATGTATTATATGTATGTGTCATTTATGACGTCAGCAACAGTAATGGACTCATGTGGGTATATTCACTCCTCATTGTATCATCGCTCAACTCTATCTCGATAATTGGTACGTGTGTCGGATATCTCTACGATCCACCACCCACTAATGTGGCCACATGTATTCCCTCGATATACAGGCGCGCCCGTAATATTATATCTTCTCATTACCATCTCGTGTAGGTGTTTCTCTTCGATGTTTCAGTTGAATGTTATATGCAATTCACTTTTTCCGGCAATCTGACAGAGTTCCCAAGCTTTTTTGAGGCCATTTTAACAAGAACCGATGTGATGTGAGGTCTCCAGGACAATTCACTATTTATCGTTTAGTCCAAGAACGTTTATGTTGTTTAGGGTAAGACATTAGAGCCGTCAAAGGGGATAGGAAAGTTGGGAGGTGTTTTAGAGAAGGAGATAATGAAGAAGTTGAGTTTTTCAAAGAAGTTTGAATCAACAAAGATTACGGTTACCCCACTGAGAAATCCCGACCAAATCGGCAAGAATTGAATCAGAATGTAGACGAGAGGCAACTCAAGATACAAATGAGGGAGCACAATGGAAATGAGGGGAAGAATGGAGAGTTGAGTCATCGGCATAAGAGTGAACAGAGTTAGAAGTGCAGCTAAGAAGATCGTTGATGAAAAGTAGGAATAAAGTTGGAGATAAAACAAAACCCTGAGGAACACCACAATTAATAAGAAATGAGGAAGAGGTTGTTCCATCAATAAGAGCTGAAATGGATGGATCTGAAAGAAAACTAGACAAGAGTAAGCAAAGCGAAGGAGGAAATCCAAAGGAAGGTAGCTTAGAGAGTAGCGACGCATGCCATGCCCTGTCAAAAGCCTTAGATATGTCAAGTGCTACCACACAAGACTCCCCATAGTCCCTAAGGGCAGAAGACCATAGATCAGTGAGATAGGAAAGGATGTCACCAGTTGATGTCGAACGTCGAAAGCCATACTGACGATCTGAAAGAAGGGATGAGAATCTATATGATCAAGGAAATGAAAGTTAAGAAGAGTTTCAAAGATTTTATATAGAATACAAGTTAAGGCAATGGTTTGATAGTTAGAAGGATCAGAGCGGCTACCTTTTTTTGGGATTGGCTGAATAAAAGCGCGCTTCCAGCATTGAGGAAAAGCATTAGTATAAAACAGGATAGCGGAGTAGGTTGAATCGAGGGACAGACCCGCAGCTCAGAAAGCACCCTCCTTAAACAGAGGAGAATTGCCATCTGGGCCACTGGCCTTTTGGACGTTCATAGATCTCAGTATCTCATGTACCCGATCATGAGTAATGACAGGTAGAGACATTGGACACCTGAGAGGGGATGGAGCAGGAGGAGGGGAGCCGGAATCGTCCAGGGTGGAATTAGATGAAAAAAGAAGACCAAAGAGATTAGCCTTTTCAGAATTTATTGGAGATGTTTTTGGCAAGAGGCCAGGAATTTTTATCAGAAGGAGAATCAAGAAGGGCAGCACACTTCCTTTTAGTGTAAGAACTCTTGGCCAGTCGAATAATATCCCTGAATCGATTCCGGGCAGAGCGAAAACAGATGCTTCTCGAGATTCAGCATTTCTAAAAAGTGCTATATTAAATCCACAATTTTTGCTTTCCTTACTTGTCTTACGTGAAGTGTTCGGAGTTTGACTACCACTTAGTAAACACTTACAAAAATAAGCACCGATCTTAAATCTTCTTTAAATATGGCTACTGCTACACAGAGAGAACTACAAGATCTGCGCAATAATGCTACCAATCACTTTGGCAAGATCTTTCAGGAAGCTAATACTCTTTGCGAAAAACTTGGAGTTGCTATGAATATTCTAAGAATAACAAGCAAGCAAAAATATCGTTCAAATCCATCCATTCTTGAGCCTGAAGATTACTATTGTGTCACTATTTATATTCCGTTCATTGAACTTTTTATATCTGAACTGGAACATAGATTCTTACCAAACACTGATATGTTTAAAGGATTTCAAGTACTATTTCCATCATCAATTTCCCTTCCAATGTCCAGTGAGAAAGAAAGGAATTGAGAGTTCCTCCTAGAAACGTATGCTGCAAGATCAGACAACGCTTCCTTCGAAAATTATAAAGAAAGGAGGCAAAAAATACAAAAATCCTGCATATAAGACTGCAATGACTGCCCTAAACTACTGCAATAAGGCATGTTCCCAACCATCTTAAAGTTGGCTGCAAATCCTCGCACTATCCTATATCAACTGCAACCACCCCGCAGAGAACCTTTTTCCGCCCTAAGAAGAATTAAAACTTACTTGAGGAATACATCATCACAAACCAGGCTGAATGGTCTTGCACTGCTATCGATTCACCGAGAAATTCAAGTGAACGTAAATGAAATAATTGACGAGTTAACGAAAAAAAACGAAAACTCGATTTCGTTCTATAAGTAATGGACAATCTATAATAATTTTGTCGAATTTTGTTACAGTTTACAGGTAAGTTATATTAATATATATTAATATTAATATATATATAATATATATATATATATATTATATTATATATATAATATATATATAATATTATACCTTACTAATATATTCATCATAATACGTATCATTATAAACCCATTAACAGCATTTGCAGAGATCCCCCCCCAAGAAAAAATCGTAGTTATCGCACTGCTTGTCACTATCGAAATCTCCAAGGAATTAATCATTTTCCTTACTTTGGAACAAATATTACAAATTCGCTTAGTGCAATCTTAGAAATAATGACTGACACAATTCTAACAATTATATAATAATAATATATATATATATATATATATTATATATATATATATATCTATATATAATATATATATATAATATATATATATATTATATATATATATATTTATATATATATATATATATAAGTATATATATAAATATATATATATAATATATATATAATATATATATATATATATATATATATATATTATATATATATATATATATATAATATATATATATATATATATATATATATATATTATATTATTATATTATATATATATATATAATATATAATTTATATATTATACGTATTTATATATATATTTATATATATATTATAATATATATATATACTATATATATATATATATATATATATAATATATATATAATTATATTATATAATATATAAATATATATTATTATATATATATATATATATATCTTTTTTTGCTTTTTCTCTTTCCTCTCCCGGACAGGATTTTTCATCCTCTGTCAGCCGCGCAGGTCTTTCTCGCAGACATCCAGCCTCTGCTGCACTTAATTCCTCTTTTCCTTAGCACTCTGCATTTTGGTAGCTGAATCTTTCCAGAGAGTCTCTCCATCCCCGCTCCGCCCATCTCTTCTTCGGTCTTCCCCTTGGTCTTCTTCCCTCTGGTGTCATTCCCATCTTCTTTTCGGCATTCTGTCCTGCTCCATCCTCTCCAGAATGTCCCACCATCTCAATCTCCCACATCCATCTTCAGTATTATCTTCTTCACCCCAATATCTTCTCTAATTACTTCATTCTTTATTCTGTCTCTCCCTACTCTTTCCGATCATAGTTCTTAATACCCTCATCTCCGCGTTTGTATTTCACTCTCCTCTCTTCTCGGTTGTTGTCCATGTTCTTCCGCTCGTACAGCAGCGTCGCGAGTCAGTATAGCTGTTAAAATCACTTTTTAACCTCTATTCCGATGTTTTATCTTTCATCATGGGGTATAACCGCTTTCATAACTAATCCATACTTTTTCCATTCTTCGCGTAATCTTCTCCACTTCCTTCCCTTCTGCTAAAACATCCTCCGAGATAATTGCAGGTATTTTCCACCGCCTTCACCTCCTCCCTCTCACCACTATCCTCATCCCCTCCTCATTTCCTCCGGTTATTGTTAAAATCTCTCTGTCTTCTGTGCGTTCATCCTCATCCCTGCTTCCTCTAATCCTCCGTAAACAACTCCACCACCTCTCGAATCGTCTCTCTCTCTCGTGCTCCAAATGCCCAGATGTCCGCATAATTGCCAATTATGTTCCCTTCAAAATTCTCACAGTCTCTCGCCTCACTTTCCTTATCACCACGTCAAATATAATATAAACAGCAGTGGAGATAAAAAACTCCCCGCTGCTTCACTCCTGTTTTCACTCAAACCATCTATCGTTTCTCGCACTCATTTCTAACATTACAACTGCATTTTTCATACATACTTTCTATTGCCCTCTTTAATCTACCCCTCACTCCATAATTCCTCTCCATAGCTCTCCAGAGCTTTTTTCCTTGGCACCGAATCAAATGCTTTTGCAGATCGATGAAATACAAAGAATTTCTTGCCATATTCCAGCATCTTCTCCGAAACCATTCTTAGTGTGAATAAGAGGTCCGTCGTTCCTTTTCCTCTTCTATACCCGTACTGTTCTTCTTCGAGTCTCGGCTCTACCCTCTCTCAGCCTCCTCTCTAATATTCTTTCGTATATTTTCGGCAGATGGTCCATCCAGTGAAATGCCTCTATAATTATTACAGTTCCTGCTTCTCCTTTACCTTTATATATCGTTATTATTATTGCTTTCCCCACCTTTCCGGCACCTTCCCTCTCTCCAACACTTGTCCATATAAAACTGATGATTCTCCCTCTACAACTCCTCTCCTCCCTCGCACACCACTCCACAGCCACTCCATCCTTTCCTGGGGCTTTACCCTTCTTCATCGCTTTATAGGCCCCGGATAGTCTTCTGCCGTTATCTCTCGCGTTACCTGCCTCTCTCCTCCTCCTCTTCCTTCTCCCTCGTCTGATCTACAGCTTCTTCCTCTTGTTCTCTGTATTCTACATTTAGCAGATCTTCGTAGTATTCGGTCCAGCTATCATTTCTTTCTTCCGGTCTCACAAGAATCTCTCCGTTTCTATCTTTTATATTTCTAGTTACGGTTTTTGGTTTTCTATACGCCTTCGCCATCTTAAATATCTTTTTTTTCCCTTCTCCCACATCTCTCGTTATTTCTCCTCATTCTCTCCGCCTCCATCTTTTTTGCCCTTCTCTTTATTCTCTCTGCCTCATTCCTTGACTGTACATATTCCTCCTTGCTGCCGCTGTTTTCTTCTTTTCAGCCTCTTCCTCTTTTTCCCTGTTTTTACTTTAATTGTTTTTTTCCCCTTCTTCGTTCCACCAAGGTGCTGTCAAACTTCGTTAATCCGAAAGAGCACCAGAAGTTTTTCTCTGCCCTCATTCCAAAAACGAGCCGGATCGAAGGCTTTGTGACGTTCCGAATTCCTTAGGGTTTCTTGCATTTCCCGTTCATAATTTCGTCTCGTTTCTTGTTCTTCTAACTTCTCCACTCTGATAAGTGCCGACTGCTCCTCATTTACTCCTCCCTCCCTCTTATCTTCATGTCCGCCACCACCAGTCTATGATCCGCATCTAAGGACACTCCCGGGATCACCTTTACATTCTTAACCATCCCTTTATCGGAGACTATCATGTAATCTATCACCGATTTTTGATCGAAATTGTTGCGTTACCTGATTCAATCTATACCTCGTAAAGATGCGACTCTCTGTGCTTGAAAGACGTGGTTCATTATTTTTAGGTCGTTTTCTCAGCACAAAAATTCATCAACGCCTCTCCCTCCAATGTTTTCTTGTATCCATCTCCAATGGTCGCCAATCCTCTTCTCTCTCTTCCTCTTATCCTATCTAGCGTTGAAAATCCCCATCAACAAGCACCTTCTCCCCTCTCCTCCACCCCAACCTCTTCCTTCATCATTCATAAATCTAAGTTTTTCCTCCTCTGAGTGCCCCTGTTGTGGTGCTTATACCTGGAATATTCTATTTATCCGGCCTATCTTCAATACGCACATCATCAACCTCTTATTTATAATTTTACTCTCTGTTTACATGGTGACAGTCTTGGTCCGCACTATAATCTCCGACACAGCATGCTTTCTATTCGCTTCTCTCCCCACTAAACATCAGCACAAATCCTTCTCACCATTTCCCGTTTACCTCTCCTCCACGCCCCTCACTCTCATCTCCGCCATCCCAACATAATCTATCTTCCTCTCCTCATGATAATCTATATCTCCTCCTCTTATCTCATAGGTACCCCACATTTATCGTGCACAGGCCTATAATTCTTAAAAAGTGTTTTCCCTGATCATTCCGTAAATCTCGCCGAAGTCGTCGCCTAAAGTTCTGGTCCGGCTTCCGAGGCTCGCGCTTGAGTTCTGCAAGCAGTTTATTTTTTTGGGAAGTTGAAGCTTGCTAGTGCCTATCCTTCCTAGCCCTATCTCCTTTAGCCTTGAGGAAGGTGTTCCTCAGTTGCCCGGGGTGAGCATCTCGACGGGACGCGGAAGTTAGGCAAGCTTTGCTATCACCCATCACTATAAATAATTTATATATATATAATAATATAATATTATAATATTATTTAATATATTAATATAATATATATTAATTATATATATATATATATTAAACATTTCCATATTTGCAATTAAAATAAATATGTTGATTAATAAAGAGAAAATACTGGCGTGAATTAATGAAAATATTTAATAATATATATATTAATATATTAATATTTAATATATATTAATATATTATATTATAGATTATATTAATATTATTAATTATTTATATAATATTATATCATAATATTATATATATTGGTGAGAGGGTAGGCTAATAATATAGGACCCTTACTTACTGATATACTAGAGTATCTCACCTATATAGGTATCTGGTATTGAGTACATCATACTATCGAGGGACAACTCGAAATAGTAGAACTAATAGTATATATATACAACACACAGAAAGAAAAATCAATGAATAAGTGATAGGGCTAGGGAATACATATATACATTCAGAGATCTCATAACGCATTAAAAAAATATATATTATAAATATTAGTCATTGTCAGAAACTCAAGCGCGGAAAGCCTCGATGAGAAGCACGGAACAGTATACGAGAGACTCGCAACAATATTCAGATGACTACGTAGAAATATTCAGAGTAACTTATAAATATTCAAGTAGAAAACACTTTAGAGGATAATACAATACTGATGTGTACCACACATAACACATTAAAGAGACTAGGTAACATTGAGGGGGTAATTAGATTATCTATGTAAATAGGTTAAGATGATAGATAAGTAATAGATATATATGTATATTGTAAGGTGATGGTACTAGGAGATATAGAGAGTGACGGGTGTGATGAGTATAAGTGATAAAAGAAATGGAGATAGTAAGAGATTATTGTGTTCTTGGTATAATATGTTATAGTATGTGAGGAGTGAGAGATAAGGATAATATAGAATAGCATTATAGTAGTGATTAGTAGTATAATAATTATATATTAGTGCGTAGTACAGACTCACCATTAGTTACTAAGAAATAGTATAATATATATATTATATAAATGATAGAGGTATATGATTATAGATGTAGACTAGTTTTGAAAGTAAGTATAGATAAAAATATCGTAAATTCATTAACAGATATTTAGTACATCACAATACATACACTATAAGTGAGGCATCATTACAGCGGAGGCAAATTAAGATTGTGATAAGGTGTGAAGTGAAGTGTAATAGATGAGTGAGTAGGGTGGGGAGAGGGGGAGAGGTGTTATATTATTGATGGAAGATTTCTAAAATCAGCTCATAATAGAGTTAAGGAAATAGAGTAAGAGAGATGGAGAGGTATTGTTGGAACCATTTCTGAGGAGATGAGATTACAATAAACTGAGGTGAGAAGATGAGCGTTGTGAATTTTTATGATTAGTGAATGATATATAAACTGGTACTCACCTATATATTATAAATATATTGAACCGTTTTATTCATAATGACATAGTAGAAGTCAGTTCATATTCGAGCATTTTAACGAGGTATCGCTGGATAGGTTAAATACGCTACCAATTCGATCTTACAAATATAATACTGAGGTGAATATGACTACATGAATAGTATTACGATAAATAAGGATTGAGTATTTAAGTAAAATGTATAAAGGGATTACGTAGTAAGGTCATTATAAGATGCTGAGATATCATAGACTGTACGTATGTAGTGGTAGGATAATGGAGTAATATATATAAGATAGGGGAAGGGCAGGTAAGTTATAATGATACAGATAGAATGAGCAGTTTATAGTACGTCATAGAGTGGAGTAAGATTATATATAATAGAATAAGTAAATACGTAGATACTAGAAATTATTGAAACGTGAGGTAAAGCAGTGAAAACCCTAATATGAGGATAATTGAAATGAAAGAATAGCTAATACATTTATTCTGAGCATAGTATATGTTACAATATATAAATGAGACAGTAGTAAGTAAAGAATAAACTCTTGGTATAATAATGGGTAGTAGGTACTATAGGAAGAATAGACTAATTACTATAATATATCACATATGGTGGATACGAAGATATATATATGCTAAATATAATAGTAAATTAAAGTAACAATACATGAGGGAAATGAGGATAGTGGCTGACCTAAGATAAAAACAGTAGAGGCAGCAAGGGATAGTATATATGTAAAGTTTCCCAAGGAATGCAGGCAGAGTAGAATTATAAAGAAGGATAGTGACAATATAAAAGTATATGGAGGGGAGAGTAAATGGCAGTAATATAGAATATATATAACTATAGAGAGATGTGTAGGGAGCGAAGGGAATGAGAATAAAGATATATATTATTAGATGTCGAAGTGTATACTATAGTATAGATAACCAAAAACTTACTGAGTATTATAATAAGATAAATATATATATAAACGTATATGAAAATACGGTAAGAGAATTATACTACCTTTATATATACGTGAGTAACCTAGAGAATGAATAGAATATATTAGATAGTACTGGAACTACGAATATACTGAAGATCTGCTAAACTGTAGAATACTAGAGAACAAGTATAGTGATAGAAGCTGTAGATACAGTACGAGGGAGGAGGTATTATAGCAAGATAGTAGAGTAGAAGTATGGAGGAGGAAAGGCGTGTAAAGCTTAAGGTAGAAAAATGATGGATGGCATGATAATAAATATAGATTAAGCTAGGGTAAAGCCCCAAGGAGAGGATATGGAGTAGGCTGTGGTAAGTTTGGGTTTGGTATGGAAGGGAGTGAATAAAGGATATAATGAGATAGGAGACAATACATATCATGATTATGATATAGTATATAAAAGCTGTTTAATGGAGAGAGTAATAGGTAGAAAGGTGTACTATTAGGAAAGGTGTGAGGCTAACAGGTCAAAATATATATAAAATACTATATCGTATAATATATAATAGATTAAGGAGATGCGGATAAGCTGAGTAATTATAATATATTATATATTATAGAACTATGATATATATATATACTATATATACTGTATATTAGGATACCAATATATATCTTATAGTATAGTACTGAAATATATAGATTAATTAATTATACGAATATAGTATATATAATATATAATATCTAGAGATAGGGAGCGCTGATATGAAGTAATAAGAATAGATAGTTTTTTATATTATCTCTTAAGATGCATATCTAATCAGAAATAGCTAGATACAAGCGAACGCAGCATATAAAAGTTCCTCTGAATTTTGCAGCTATATATCCCAACCATCCTAATAAAAATTAAATTTATATCTTTTAAAACTAAAAGTATTTTTTTTAAAATTTGGATATTTTTTCTTTAGGTAAGATAGTATGATAAGGTAGAAAAGTTGGAGTTAAAAATTTATTTATGTGACAGAACGTTTAAACGAGATAGGTAACTAACTATAAATACATTTTTTATTTTGATTAAAGAACTATATAGAATATAAGGAATAATTATATCAAGAGAGAGAATGCATAAGATAATAATAATATATAATGCAATCAATTAATGGATAATAATAATATAAATCACGTGAACGTAAATGAAGAAGGTTAAAATCAGATTTTATTCATTCGCTATGATTGCTGTATCCGAATGCACTGCGACAATTGAACCGAGACATAGTATTACTTTAAAAAATATACAAGGTAGCCACACAATGGAATAGAAATGCTGACTATATCAGATTTCTGACCAGTATCCATCTGACGTTTGTTCCATGAGATACTGCAGTGATCGTAGAAGGTGTTAGATTTATGCATTAGTAAAGCGAGTTGTTCTATATGAGAACCCAGATATCTGTAACTAGACAATGAGTCCTATTTTTTTGATCATTTGTAGGATATTCTCTGAGTGATGTGTACAATTACTGGCAGAAAGCGTTGGATTGAGTGAAAACAGTGTCTTGAGATTTCGAATCAAGCGGAAAAACGAGAGCATATCGCTAATAAATCCTCGATGCTCGTTTATACATACTCACTCGTGTTCGTAGTACGATGCTGTCTGATAAAATAATATAGTACTGTTAGGAGATAAGAGACTGTGAGAAATATAAGTATAGTAGGACGGCAATATTAACTGAGTAATAGTGCTCGTGTTGCGACTCGTATTCTTAAAAAATTTAAAACCTTACCTGATGAAGTTGTATCTAATATGATATATGAGAGAGAAGTTAGGATATTATATATAGGAGTAGTATATATATATATATATATATATATATATATATATATATATATATATATATATATATACTTATAGGTACTCAATGAGTTAAATAGAGAGTATATTACTATATATTATATATATATATATATATATATATATTATATATATATAATATATATTTAGTGATTGGACGATTATGAAATTTTTGCCGATGACGATGACGAATAATCGGCGAAATTTTCCGATGACGATGACGTGATGGAACGATGAACGATTGACCGATTAGTTGAAAAAACTATTTTAATAATTTCTTTCTCTCTCTCTCTCTCTTCTCTCTCTATCATATATATATATATATATACTATCTATATATTACTACCTATATATATATATATATATATATATATACTATATATATAAAAAATATATATATATATATATATATTATATATATATATATATAATATATATAATATATATACATGTGGTGTATCATTAATTTGGCGAAAAAATTCAGCATGATATTCCTTGCTTAAATATAAGCATAATTATTGTGTCATAAACATTCACTCGAAAAACGCCTCCGTTCCAAAGTACAAGGTGATGAACCTATTTAAACATCTAAATTAACATATATAACAGTAAACTCAAATTTGGAGAAAAGGTATTAACCAAATTGTTTCAATTTATTCAATTTAAGAATACTACTATTACTGCACAGAAAGAAAATATATCAACAGAACACTAGTACGAAGCAATGGTGGCACTAAGGTTATAACAAATGTTGAAAAGAGCACCCCAGCGGCAATACAAGCCTCTATTCTGCAACGCATTGATTGGAAATTTGGCCCCGGGGGAAACAAACGTTTAAATATAGATAGATAGATAGAATATTATTATTACAAAATGCGATTATGCGAGCCCTTATTTCTTCGGGGACTTTCACCTGTTGCTGTATAAACCAAATGTATCAGGTGACCCCCACAAGAAGAAACCCAATGCATTTAGGTCTGGAGACTGCTGAGGCCAAGGTTCTGTACCTCCTCGACCTATCCAACGGCGCGGATATACAGTGTTCAAATAGTTGCGCCCCCACACGCAACTAAATTGAAATGAGCCTGGAGCTGCGTCGTGCATGAAATACATTTTCAAATCTTAATTGTAATGGGACGTCTTCCAGTAGTGTAGGAAAGTATGTTCCAGAAATTGGCGATAAACGTCTCAAGTAAGCTCGCTGGTAAAAAGAACGGACCTATGCAATATGGTCGCCAACAATTCCGACTCATACATTCAATGAAAACTGGTGTTGATGGCGGCCTTTCAACTATTGCATGTGGTTTCTCATCAGCCCATATGTAATTGTTGGGAAGTTCGATATGGCGTCTCTGGAAAAATTTGCCTCATCGGTGAACAGTTTTTTTTTTATATTTCTTGTTAAATGGTGAGGATTGTCTACAATTTTCTGTTGCATCCATCGACATAGCAAATGGCTACTTTTGCAGAAATATTGTTGGTCACAAGTTCCCTGGCACTAGTTTGGATGTGATTAAGGTAGCAGAATTGATTTTTCAATACCTGAAAACTGTTGAATAACTTACATGTAGTGTTGCAGCAATCTTTCTGGTACTTGTTTGTAGGACTGTCCTCAAGTTCTTGGAGAACCTGTTTTTCGGCATCCGGAGTTGATACTGTGCGAGGTCTCCCGTTCCATTAGTAGTTTTTTAAAACTTCCCTGCTTCTCTAAAACGTTGATGGAGACGTGCAAACATAGTAAGATGCGGGATGACCACGATTAGGGTACATTTCTTCATAGAGACGGATGGCTGTTAATGAATTACCATTCGTACGACCGTAAACAAAATGCAAATATCGCCCATTTCACTATTTGTGTAATTCATCTTGAAAATATGAGCAACACTTGAACACAGAAACTCTGACGCGACACCGGACTAGTAGTTGTATAGAATGAAGCGAAGATACGGAACTAGTAATAAATAGGTTCGATAACGCTTTCCTACGGTGTATTTGTGCTTATTTAAAGGTTGAGATGTGGTACGGGACTGGCAATGGAATATATCAGATTATGTCCCCACATAGTTTCAACTCACCTTGTATCTTGGAAACGAGGCTTTTTCGGTGAAATGTTTATTGAACACATATTATCTTTATATTTCTGCAAGGAAATAATATAACTGACCCAGATTTTTTCGAATATTAAGATACACGCCTATACACTAATATATATATATATATATATATATATATATATATATATAATATAATATATATATAATATATATATAATATATATATATTTGGATGAATATTATTTCTTTTTTATTACGTATTTATTATAATATTCTTTACCACTCCGCTCTTGGCGTGGAAAGTAACGTAGTATCCTAAATTATAACTTAAAAATATAAATATTTGTAAAAATCATAAAGTTGTATTTACATCTGTATTTGTGTCAAAATATATGTAGGAATAAAATTTTAACATATGAAGAAAGAAATTTATTTATAAGGCTTCCCTACCTTATTGAGATACACACTCTTACTAACTCCAGACTCACTTCTTTAACAAGAAGAAGATAAGAACCTCGAATCCTTTTTTTCAATCCAAGCTATCAGAAACTTCAAATCTTACGTAAATGGGATAAACAGCCAACTAAGCAACCAAGACTACAGTAACTACGATTTACGAAAAAATTCCAAAAGAAGAACCGAGCAAAGCTGGTAAACTCCTGGCGAAGCCCAAGACTGTTTCTGAAGTTCACAAAGGAGAATATCTCAATTAAAAGGGTAACTTTTTTACTATCTTTTACTGAATAAAGAATAATATATTTTGGATTTTTAATCCTAGTAGTAACCATGTGTTACTCAGTAATAAAAAGATAGTAAATCGGAAATTTTGTGTTTCCTCTTTGTTAAATTTTTTTTAGAAACTTTGAGTTTCGCATACAGAAATTTGGCTCTGCATTTATAAAAGAAGTAAGTTTACTACAGAACTTTGGGTTCAGCTCTTTATTAAAGAAATAAGTAAGAAACTGAACGTTTCGTTTTACTAAAGAAATAACCTAAGATCCAGTGGCCAATATCGTTTCTGGTGTAGTTGGTGAACTCAAAATTTTAAATCTTCATCCGTTACTAATGTAGGCCTTCGCCATTAGAAGCGACCCCTACATTATTCAAAGACCTATATATATATATATATATATATATATATAATATATAACAATCAATATATATATTTCGGGTATATTAATTTATTATTTCATATTAAATGATATAGTATATATTATATATTATACTCAAAATATATATATATACTCACTACTTTGCGCGTCATATATAGGTATAATATATATATATTTATTATATATAATAATATAGAATATATATATATATACGGTTATATAATTATATTATATATATACTATATACTATAATATATATATATTTAATTGTACACGAGATATTATTATTTAACAATCGATGAGAAATCTCCCTTGAATCCAATCTTTTCATCTTATTTCAAAAAAATACTTTAAATAATATATTTTAATGATGGGATATAACAACGCCATATATATACAGAGTTTATTTAAACAGATTTTATTCCCTTTTATTTATTCATCCTCATCATTAAAGAAAAACTCTTATCCCTGCAATTGAAGCGATTAAAGAAGAGCTTATTAAAAATCCGAGTGAGTTAAAGTGCTCCTAAAAGGGAAGTCTTTTAAACAACGAAATTTTAACTGGTTCAACCACATTTGCAGATTTTAATAGAATAAAGCAAAATTCCCTTTAGTTAATTATGTGTTTTAATGATTTTCAAGTCAATTGCTATTTTTATTATTGTTATTTTTAGCTGACGATGAACCGCAACACACACCTGCAAATAATATATATAGAATATATATATTTATATAGTATATGTATAATATACTTATTATATCTCAAATATATATATATTATATATACAATAATTATATATTATTCTATATATATATACCATATATGATGTATCATCATCCCCCACCTTCTTTCTCCAAGACTGGGGTTAAAATCGTGCGATATTCATGTCAGTTTGACAAGAAGTAGTAGAACGAACTCATGTAGCAAGTCGAAAGATATAGCCCGCCTTATTCTCTCTCATTTTTATAGCCTTTTAGGTGAGAACTCTCGTTGGAAGTCAGAAATATCCACCCTAGAGCTTCAACGGGACCGCGACGCCGAGTACCTCTCATTTATGTGATGGTCGCTAATGTAACGGGCTTCATCCCTTGCCCAGGTGGGCCACAAACATGCCCCCTCACAAAAACTCCGCCATTCACTCTTATTATGCACCTTTCTTCTCGCCTCTGCCAAATTCACACCATTCCTCTCCACCAGGCATTCCTATTGTTGACGTACAGTCCACTTTTTTTTTAAGGTCTAACATCCGCTTAAGCCAACTATCATCCATCCTTTTCCACATGAACAACACAATCTCAATATAGCTTTCAACTCTCTCATATTCTCCTTTCTTCATGCTACACAACTACCCAATACGTTCATTCCTCATTTTATTAAATTTTCTCACACCAACACAGCCTTAAGATTGTCCATCTGAAATTATTGTACTTTAGATTCTATAGCCTTTTTATTGCCATTTTATATATATGATATATATATATATATATATATGATATATATTATTATATAGTATATAGTATATATATATATATATATATATGATATATATATATATATATATATATATTTATAATATAGTATATATATAATAATATATAATATATATATATATATATATATATATATTTTCAAAAAATTGAATTTCGAAAAAGGGAAATATTGAGATTTTTTTTATACACATCCTATCTACATCAAATTAATTTTATGTACATTATTTTTTCGTATACTCAAAAAAAATTTGTTTCAAAATTTAAAAAATTTTTTTTGCACATTTGTTCCAAGAAGAATATCAAAATGCATATTCTAAAAAAACTGATCTAAATAAAAAATGTGTATTTTCCCCGACTTCAAATGTCCTGAAAATTTCATGCAGATTGGGTACACAAAAAAAAAAAAAATCCCAATTTTTCCATTTCAAAACCCAAAAATAGTAGGTTTCGAAAATATGCCATTTCTCAGATATGGGGTCAAGTATCAAAATTCTTCCTAAATAATTTAGATAATAGTCCAGTCCTTGTATAATTTAAGTTTGAAGTCATTTCGAAAAAAATTGTAGGATGAGTATTGACAAATGTCAAAACCATAGATTTTCAAAAAATGAAATACCAAAACAATGACTACAGATAGGAAAAAAAAAAAAAATGCTCGAAAACGACGTTTTAGACATCAGAAGAAGCTGCGGTCAAATACACATTTTTCAAAAAGCGGCTGAAAATAAGAATTTTATGTCCAATTTTAGATGGGGGGGGGGGGAAATTGGGGCTCAGCCCGGTACAAAATGAGACCTTCCCCTTAATGTTAAAGAAAGTCGTACAATATTACTTACTTAATCAAAACCAATAAAATGATTTGGAAATATTTTGCAACGAATGATCAACACATTACTATAGAGAAAAATTGTTTTTGCACAAATCGATTTTATTCCTACGAATTTGTTTGCCAAAAAAAAATATATATATATATATATATATATATATATATATATATTATATAATAGCTATATATTATATTATATATATATTATATAATATATATAGTTAGAAAGGTTTATTATATAATATTATATATATATATAATTATATAACATATATATATATATAATATTTATATATATATAACTTATATATATATTATATATATATAATATATAAAAATATATATATATATATATATATATATATATATATATATATATATCTATAGGGCACGAAACATTTTGAAACAAGTTTTGAATTCGTTTATTTTGCTCTTCGTTCCATTTCTATAAGTTATAACTCTTGTGGCTGAAGTGACCAACAAAGTAATAACGTTACTGTTTGGTGATGCTTAAGTAATTTTTAATATTGAGTTCAATTAATTATCGCTTGTAAAAATTGAACAGTACCTAAAAATAAGAGGACTTGCAATATTTTATTTAGTGAACTTTTACTTTGAAACGTTAATTATATTGAAAAAAAAATGAAAATCTTGAAATAGACTTTGATTTGAATTTTCGATTGCTCTTGTGAGAAATACAATGGGGCAAAACAGGCTTTCAGCATTAGCAGGCTGCTCACAGTGGAGAAAGTTTTTAAAATATCCCATGGGAAAAAAAACATTTTTGTTGTGATTTCAAGAGGAAATGGGTTTGGCGGTATATATATATAATATAATATAATATATATTATATATATATTATATATAAGTAGTTATATATATATATAGTATATATATATATATTTATAATATATATATATTATATATATATACTGTTGAAGTATGTGTTAGATGTTAAATCAGTGATTGGGTTAGGAATGGGATTATCGGATCATTATGTTGTTTTATGTAAAATTAATTAGTGGGGGCTTGGAATGTTGAGGACTTGGATGGAAAGGAAGGAAGGTGGGTAAAATTAAGAAGTGAGAAGTTAAGTGAACAAGGTAATAATGATAAGTATTTAAAAGCTCTGGGAAGTAAATCATTTAACTGTTAACAAATTGAAGCTAAACAAATCTGGAAGCAAATGAAGGAAGCGAATGTTATTAGTTCAAATGAAGTATGTGGAAGTGCTAACGTAGGAAGTAAGAATGTTACCAGTGATTGGTTGAATGAAGAGGTGATGCAAGCGGTTAAAGGTAAAAAAGAAGCGTGGTTGAATGTACTAAAAGCCAATGACGAGGTTTCAAAAGAAAGAAGTTTGGAATTATATAAGGAGGAAATTAGGAATACTAAAAGATGCGTACGTAGGAGTAAAAAGGGGTAAATAAAGTTTGGAAGGAGGATGAATGGGACTTACAGAGGAAATAGGAAGCTCTTCTGGAAAGAAGCGTGAAAGGTTAAGAATGAGAATAAGGGGAATCTGTTTAGATTAATGAATAGGAACAGTGTTTTCGCAACTGATAAAATGGTTGTGAAGGGAGTTTGGAGGGAACAATTCGAAAATCTGCATGACATTATCCATAATGAAGAGGTGATAGTGCATGTGTGTGGGTTTGATGATGCAAGAAGGAATAGGTATTTTGAAGATGAGGTCATTAGTAAGGATGAGGTAATGGGTAGAGTTAGAAAGTTGAAGTATAGTAAATCTGCAGGTATAGATGAAATTACTGGTGAAATGATCAAGAACGGAGGTGAGATGGTGATTGATTGGATTGATAATTTGTGTAACAAAGCGTTTATGGAGGGTATAGTTCCAAGGGATTGGAGAAGAGCAGGAATAGTATGCTTATATAAGGGTAAAGGGGATAATGGTAACTGTAGTAATTATAGGCGAATTAGTTTATTGAGTGTTGTAGAGAAGATATATGTTGGTGTTTTGGTTGAAAGAGCTCGTCTAGTGACTAAGGGACTGATTGGTGAAGAACAAGGTGAAGGTGGGCTTAGCAGTGGTAGATAATGTGTGGATCATATCTTTACATTGAAACAACTGATTGAGAATATAACAAAGAGGAAGAATAAATTGAATTTAGATTTTATGGATTTGCAGCAGGCGTATGATAGGATTAATAGGGAAGCTCTATGGCAGGTGTTAGTGGTAAATGGTGTT
>JABUQX010060438.1:25000-46577 GCA_015478945.1 Trachelipus rathkii
GTTTTAGAACCCTTAATTGAGCCTGAGGACCCCCCTGATTGGGTTCCCCCATGAAAAGCGCAGAATTCATGACAGAGGAAGATTGAGAAGGAAATAGGAAGGAGGAATAAGAAGTCTCATATGGCAGAGTAAATGCACCATAGCTGGAGCACTGAGCCAAAGGCTTAGCCGGTGCTGGAGCTGGAGTCTGAGGAAAAGCACAAAGTTCGTATTCGATGGCTCAACTCTAACAGGTTACTTGAAGGCCAGTACCAACGCGAAAATGCCCAGGTTCGCAGACTCGCCCCGGTGCGGAACCGAAACGTGGGCCTGCAGGCAGGCGCAATATTGCCGCGCGATCGCGAAAATATTTTCTAGTTGTGACGTTAACGTAAACTTTTAATAAAGTGATTACACCAATTTTTTATTTTCTTTTCAAATAACCCGTTCTCTACGCTATGAATCCACTATTCTATTTTTTTTACTTCAACATTTTTAATTTTATTTATAGAAAACCCTCTTTCATTATTAAATTTTTTAATGAAAACATGTTTTTTTTCGACTGTAAGGCTATAAATCAATAAGACAGTAGGGCAAGTAGCACCCAGAGGGGCCCCCTCCTCCCAGCCCATGCTGTATGTCCTTACTGCTTTACTGCTTCAAGTCCTATCTAAGCACAATTTGTAAAAATAACTTCATTTTTTACTAAAAGCGTTAATATATATATCATAATAATATTTAAATAATTAAGAATTTATGATTATATTAATTTATATTAATTCTATATATATATATATAATATATATACTATATTACATATTTTACATTATATATTCATTCTACGCACAGGGTAATTCAACATTATGTCGGTCAATTACATTTTGAAGAGTTATGGACGAGGCTTGTAAATTCACGGCCATTCCAGAGTACACTACATATCTTGTAACAGGTTTACGGGATGTGGGAAAACATTCTTGTTATTAAATATTTTAAGAGCGACGAGATTTTCCGAGCAAGAGGCCATAGTCAAAAACAATCTGTTTCATAAATATTTATATCAGGGAAGAAGTGGGTATTAATGAAATATAAACCGTTATGTAAGTCTTTTGTGCATTTGAAATGGTAAAATCATATTGAATAAAAGATTTTAGATTCCAGTGTGACGTATGATTCGGTAGAAGAGACGAGTCACCTCCTTAAAATAAAATAAGTTATGTATGACGCATATTCAATATAAACCACGTATGAAAAGCTGCTTTTAAAGTCAATTCTAAAATTTTCAAAAATGTGAATAATTTTTTATGTTCGGTCAAAGAAGAGATATGAGTCAAATCGATGTATTAGGTACTCAGATGTTCCCTCTGAGAAGAAAACAGTTCCTGAAAGTATATGAAAAAGTTACATCTATTCCTCACGGCTATTTATTGTGCGAACTTCTTCCTAAAAACACGTACTTAGCTCTGCTCCGTACCAGTATTTTGCCCCATGAAATAGAAACTGAATACATACTTAACTAATGAGTACTCTAAATGTAAAGTATCTACCTTTCTCTTAAAATAAATATTGAAATGAATAAGAACAAAGAGAGCGTGAATTAATTTTATGTTCAAAATTATTAATCAAGCTATTAAAATCTGCCTGAATCTTATAGAAGGAAATGTTCACTTAAAGAAGGTAAAGCTACGCCGTCATAGAAACCATTAAAAAACTCTCCCTTAACAAAAAAAAATCTGAAAAATAAAAAGAAATTACTTTAGAAAGGAGGTGGTGTATTCCTACCGTTACACTTTTCCTTCACAGCTCCTTTGATAACTAAGTGGATATCCAAATAATGAAGAAGGTGTCTGTACTACTCTATTACGAGTATGAGAAAATGAAGTATAATAATAATAATAATAATCAAATACATTAACCGAACAAAATCTTAATTCACAGTCTCATCAGTTACATCTTCAGCTGGTACAACCGATGCACCAGCCATTACATGTGATGCAATCTCTACCAAATCATCAACTGTTACATCAATCAGCGTCTCCATCTTCAGAATGATACACTGTCATATCAGCATCCTCGATTTTGCATATCAATTCTCTAAACTCTGTGGCTCTTTATTTCATTATGTACAAATATATAGATCTGCACCTTTATTTAAGCCAAAAGAAAGCATAAATCAAGTCCATAAAAGAATTAAATTGAAATGTTTGGCGTAAATCAGTATGGAACATTAAGCAACTTAACCTTACCGATGATGAAAATCTAACCCTAGAGGAAAAGACCGAAGTGACAACAAATATTTGTTTTTTAAAAAATATATCCTGGATGAAGGCTTACCTAATGAGAAGAACCATAATGAAGAGTACTTATTTATAATGTTCTGAAAGGATCAGAGTTTTATCATGATTGAATTAGGAAAAAATCATTTTGTTTGATAGTTGAGAACGAATCATTATTATAAAATTTATTCAAGATCTCATCAAGCAAAAAATCTCAGGTGAGTGTACCAAAGGATCTGTAGATGGATGGCAGCAGCATCAAACAAGAACTTTAGACTAGTTAATTCCCACGAACTTTAAATCTTTAAATAACCAAAGAATAGCTTACTTGGATAAATAGATTCCCCTGACTCCTAGACTCGATGCAAGTCCCGCAGGTATTTCTTATTCGCTTCAGAATAGATTTAAGAGCGAGTAGGCCATTAAGTGAATATTATTATTCTAAGTGAATTAATTCATTAATTTATTTCATTATAATTTTAACGTTTAATATGTACAATTTTTGTAATTAAATTAAAATATATCCATTTTGACCCTGTTTTGGATTTATAATCTACCTTTTATGATATATATTAAGTAATATTATAATATATATAATATATAATATATATATATATATATATATATATATTATATATATAATAATATTATATATATATATATATATATATATATATATATATTATATATAAAGAAAATGTTTTATTTTTTCATTATTCAACATGGAGGCAAAGGTGATAGTTGATATGTATTATTACTGTGTGAAAGAACCTAATAGCTACGGTGAATTTATATTAGGTTTACGGCAAAGTTCCCACATATCAGGAAAAAAAGAGTTAAAGGAAAACCTAGAAGATGAAGAAGCCTTCACTTTACATGAACCTATTCGTAGAGAATTCCTTACCCGGAAAACCATAGCCCAACAACTTGGTAATGTGTGGCAGTTGTAGATTTTAAGCTGAAAAATGATTAAATACTCAGTTCTTATATGAAGGGTATGTAATACATCTTATCCCTATTGACATGTACTCTAGATACTTATTGCTAAACGCTTTAAAAGATAAAAGATCCCAGACAGTGGTGGACCCAGTACGAGAAATTATAAGGGATGATATATACCCTAAATTGACTTGCACTGATAGAGGAAGTAAATTTCTAGGAAGAGAGTTTCAAGAAATTATTATTGAATACGATATAGGATATTATCAGTGGCGTAACTAAGAGTTATAGGACCCCCCCGCCAAAGTTTGGGAAGTGGCCCCATGGACATATATTATATATATATATAATATTAATAAATTATTTTTAATATATATATATAATATATATTTATATATATATATATATATATATATAATATATAAAGCGTTTAATAAAAAGAGGGTACAGTTTCAAGGGATTGGAGGAGAGCGGTAAGAGTAGTCCGCTTATATAAGGGTAAGGGAGATAAGGGGAACTGTAGAAATTATAGGGGAATAAGTTTATTGAGTGTTGTAGGGAAGGTATATGCTGGATTTTGGTCGAAGAGTCCGTCGAGTGACTGAAAGACTGATTGGTGGAAGAACAAGGTGCGTTAGGCAGTGGTAGAGGGAAGTTTGGATCAAAATCTTTATACATTGAACACAAATGATTGAGAAAAATGAAGGAGAGAAGAACATAAATTGTATTTAGGTTTTATGGGATTTGCAACCAGGCGATGATAGAGTTAATAGTGGAAGGTTTATGGCAGGTGTTAGTTGATATATGGTGTTGGTTGGTTTACACAAATTAAATAACAAAAAGTAATGTAATGACGAAGTAGTGAAGACGTGTGTAAGAATAAATGGTCAAATGGTGATTGGTTTAGGAATTAGGAGCGAAGTAAGACAGGGTTGTGTCAATGTCTCCTTGGTTATTCAAATTTGTATAGGATGGGGGTTTATGAAAGAAGTTCGAGGTGGGGATGGCAGAAATGGTGTTAGAATGTGGAGAATGGAGATGAGTGGAAGGGGGCCCAACCCATTATAATGCGGATGTATTTTGGTTCTTGTGTGAGAATCTGAAGGAGAGTTTGAGAGGATTGGTTAGAGAGATTTGGCAGAGGGTGTGTAAAGGAGGGCTTGAAAGTAAACGTGGATAAGAGTAAAGGTTATGGTTGTGGAGTGAGGAAGGCACTCCTCAGTGTGAAGTTATGTTAGATGGTGAGCCGCTGGAACAAGTGGTCTGAGTTTAAATATTTAGGGTATAATGTTTGGATGAGAAAGGAATGAACAGATGATGCACAGTGTAGGAAGAAGTTGTGAATGGCAGGAAGGTGGGTGGTGCAATTAAAAATCGTTGGTGGATGTAAAAGGTGACTAAGTCTTGAGTGGTGCTAGGGTTTACATGAAGGTAATGTTGTTTACCTGTGTTATTGTATAGGTAGTGAGGACTATGGTCTGGAATAATAAACTATATTATCTAAAGTTCATGTCTTCAGAAGCGCAATTCTAGGCATGGCTGTATTCGGTGAGAGAAGTAAATTGAATAAGAGAGGAATGAACGTATAGAGAGTGGTGTGATTGTGAAGGACGCGGAAATGAGCAGAATAATGAAGGTATGAATCAAATTAAATGATTTAAATGAAATGAAAATGAATGATAGTTCGTTGGTTAAGCGGATGTATATAGTGGCGAGTGTGTTGGGGAACCGACCGGCTGGGGACAGGCGAATAAAAAATGGATTGAGTTCGTCAGTAAGGCGAATGGTTTGAAGGAGATGAAATGTGAGTTTGGCTAGAGGTGAGAAAGAAAGAGTGTATAACGCAAGAGTGAATGGCGGGGGGATTGTGAGGGGGTATGGTTGTGGCAACCCTGGGCCAAGGGATGAAACGCCTCTACCTTGACGTATTCTACCATAGTGGGGGTCCAGTCGCCTGTCCATGAAGCTTTAAAAGGTGGATTTTCTGCTTGCGATGGGTTCCATAATTAATTGGTACTGATGGGGGCGGTAAGGCCGGGCTTTCTTTTCGACTTGGTGTCATGCTTCTTCTACTGGGTCTTTTTCTTTATCCGATGCCCGCGCGCACCTCACTCCCAATTGCCTTGGGAAAATATAAGGAAATGAAAGAAGAAGAAGATATATATATTATATATATATATATATAATATATTATATATATATATTATATAATTATATATATATAGTATATATAATATATATATATATTATATATATGTGGTGATTGGTTATTTAATTTAAAATGCCTATTTTATATAGTTTTTGTATTGTTGTGATTTAGATTGTGGTTGTATGTAATATGTTGGTGTGATTTGATTTTTTTGTCTTTGTGTGTGTTGTGTTATTTTGGCTAATAAATGCTATTTATCAGATTAGTACTCCTTTCTTATTAGAGAAATTAGATATTTTGCATAAAAAAGAAACTTTGGAAAAGAAAATATAAAAATGAGTATAAATATTTTTTTAAAAAAAAGGGAAATAAACAACTAATTATAGACTTTTTCACTTTTTTGTAGCAAAAATTTAAATCAAATTCTCAAAAACTTTTTTTTTACAAACGTGACCTAAATATGTTATTATTAATTCTTTAACTTAAATATCTAATTTTCCCCTCCCCTCCTCCAAAAATAAGTATCAAATCTGTTATTGATATATATATATTTTTATATTTGTTTTTATATATATTTTTTAATATATTTGTATATATATTATATATTATATATATATATATATATATATATATATATATATGATATATATATATAATATATATATATTAGATATATATATTTATATAATATATATATATATATATATATATTATACTATATAATATATATATATATATATATATATTATATTATAAATATTACTATATATATATAAATATATGATTAATATATATATATAATATATAATATAATATAAGAGACTAAAGAATAAGAATGTTAATTTACTAAAATTCGTGAATATCTGTTCTCGGCTTTTTGTCAAAAACTATTCGAAAAGGATGAATGCTTTTATAGTTTTAACCAAAACTGTTTTGCTCTTGGCGCATGAAAATTTATTAACCACTTCTTTCAGATCCAAGAATGAAACGACATGCTTCATTTTCAATGCTTAATAAAGCCAATGAACGTAGCCTTGTTTGTGTCATATTGTTTTTTAATAAAAGTTTTATTAATTGGTGTATTTGAGGCATGACCTTTCAGCTTTTGCAGATGTTACTGGTAACGTTAAATACAACTAAACTGAACTGCTGTACAGAAGTCTGGTAAGCTACTTGCTAAGCAGCTGTTTCTATGAAAAATTTTTTTTAGGGCCTAATCCGTTTAAGGGCTAGTCTCCCTATTTTCATTCTTTTCTACACTATTCTAATCATTAATGATTTGACCGTGATTAATTCCGGATACTACTAGAGATAAATCTAAATCGTATTTTTTCTATCATTCTTACTTCTCAACCTATCGCAACCTTTTTCATTTCGTAGCTCTGCTATTGTTGCAGGAGCAAAAAATGAAAATAACTCATTAACATTGTTCATTCTAATGAAACGAGTCAGTTTATCTGTTCAATATTAATATATTTCAAGAGAATGGGGAAAAATTTATTCTAAAGGCTTTCAATGGGTGTTCAATTCTTCCATAAGATAATACAGCTGGCATCAAAAAAAACTTTTTTATTCTGGCATAATTTTTGGCTTCATGTTCCAAATGGATATGTGCTAACGTCTTAGTTTTCTCTCATACTCTTCAATTTGTGTCTTTAGCTCCATGTTAAGGTTTGATTTTGCTTGTCCCATAGGTAAGTTGCTTTCTGGAAGATCTTTATTTGGACTTCGAAATATTTTTGAGACCAAACCCAATTTGATGCTTTCCAATATTTACTTGATCACCAAGGCAGAAGAATAAAACTCAAAAATTTATATACTGCTTCCATGCAGACCAAGGGCTTCGTTTTCTTTCAGCTTGACTTCTCCACTCATAATATATAATTGAGATAAGAGAAACTGCGAAATATCTTCTGAATTTGATTTTTTAAATTTCCATTAGTAAGGAATCAACTTAAATGACCACCTAGTTGGACAATTTTAGTGTTTTTATATATTTCATTCGTTAATTGTTGAACAGCTGGTTAATTCCTTGCCACCGAGGTGTACTAGAACTGAAATACACAACACACATACTTTTTTCCGGTTTGTCATAAATTTTGAAGAGCCATTATATTATCTTTTACAGAATCATTAAAGAATTAAATTTAAATTATGAGCTGCACAAGGAATGTATTCTGCATTTGGAACAATTTTCTATAATACGGAGCCTGAAATCCTGGAATTATATTCCCTCGCATATTATTGGAACCCGATATATCTTTGACACTCGTGCATTTTTTCCTAATTTAATGTTTTGTTAATAATACCCTAATTATTTGTTTTTTTCAAAACGGTTTCTCGGCACTATTCTTTGTTAATGTTAATTAAAAACCTCCACAAATTTTTCTTCAGGGGAGGTGCAAATATTTCTTTGTGGGCTAGTGCCACGCCCAATTTTCACCCCTAAAAAAATGGACAATAAAATTCGGAATTATCAGACGAAATTTTGAACTATATGAACACACCAAACGTTTGTTTTTTTCCTGTAAAACGTTTGTTTTCTGGGTGTTTTTCTGTGACTCGTAAAGTCAATTCTTTCTTTCAGAACTTTTCATATTGTTTCAGAAAACCCATGTTTTTTGACATTTTTTTTCGTATCAACTTCTTTTAAATTTTTTTTTTCGAGAATATTAGTTGCAAACGTTGGAAATATGCATAGATGGTCCATTACCTACAAAGTACAGGAGGTGTTTTCGATTTTTTTTTGAGTTTTGTGCTCAGCGTTGTCCAATTTCCAAAACCCCCATTTTTTTGGATTTAAATGAAAAAATTGCGAAAAAATAAATTTTTTTCCTGTTCGGGGCGAAGTCGAAGTGGATGAAAATTTTTCAGGGCGCAAATGTAGTCGAAGGAGAGGCACATGTTTTATACTTAGTAATTTCTTTGTATACTGCTACTGTTTTGGATATTTGGAGGGAAGTGAATTACCAAAAAAAAATATTGAAAAATTTTTTAAAAAATTTTTCTTTTGAGTAAAAAAATTATTAAAGAAAAAGATGCATCTCGCCCGATAAAATATACAACCCTGAAAATTTGATGTTGGTCGGATGAGTAGAAAAAAAAATATTAAATTTTCACTTTTCCGAAAAAATTCAATTTTGAAAAAAGAAATGTTGGGATATTTTTTTTTCATATACCTTGTGGCTCAACATCACATTTGGAGGGAAGTGAATTATCAAGATGTTCCTTTTAAACACACCTTATATATATATATATATATATATATAATATATATATATATATATATATAATATTATATATATATATATATATATAATATATATATATACTAAATACTATATATATATATATATATATATATATATATATATATATATATATTATTTATTTATATTATTTTTTTCAGAATTCTGTTATTTTTTCATCTTTCCATTTATTATTTAGGTTTAAATGTTCTTGGAAACACGAGGTCAAGAACTAGCTTCTTACCGAATTCAGTGACTTGGGTCCACCAACAGATTCAAATAATAACAGCAACATGGAGAGTCAAATTGCTGCTATTTTTAAAGAGTTTGCCTACGGCTCTTCGACTGATAGTTCAACTAGCCCCTTTACTCGATCTTTTCATCGAACTATAAGGACTAAACACCTAGAAATGATAAAGACGAAGCCTTTTTTCAACAAAACCATAGAGCCGGTACAATTAAAGATAAATCAGGAATAAACGTGAATGACTATATAAGAGATCTAGATCTGATGATCGTTTCAGAAAAAAAAATATGAAGCGGGGCGGTCTAAGGAAGTTTTAAAAGTAGACAGTATATGGGAATTTACTATTGACGGGCTGAAATTATATTATATCAAAGATTTAGACGGCAAACCTATAAAATAAGGATTCTATAAACAAGAAATTCAGAAAATACGATTCGATCCTGAGAGTAATGTATAAAGAATAGAAAAAATATTAGGATCAAAAGAAAAGGGTAAAAATAGATAAGAATATGGTGAAATGGGTAGGATATCCTGACAAGTTTAATTCATATATTAAAGCCAGTGAAATCAAGAAACATTAATCAGTTTTTATTGTATTTATGGACAGTGTAGATCATTTTTATTTAACTCTGTCTTCTTCGGCATCTATGGATCTACATCCTGATAATAAAGTCTAAGATATCACATCAGAGTTAATGAACTCTATTCAGCTTGAAATGGGATTGTGTGAAGTTGGATTATGCGTGGTGACATTAGACGCAAATATCTAGAATCTACCTCAGACAAGTCACTGGATAATGGTATATAAAAGGGCAGATTATCTTAAAAGTACATTAAAAATAACAAACACAAGTGAATTAAAAAATACGATGTAAAGATAAAGCGCTTTTCTATGAAATATTCGTTCTAAGACGGGATATTACAGGTCTTTCGACGATATTTATAGTTATTCAAACATAATTTGCCGTGAGCAAGATATGTGAGGATTTAATATTCATCCCTAATAACCCCTTAGGAGAGGACAGGGGTTTAATCACTTTAAGATCATCCAGTGGTGTAAACTTGAAAGACCCTGAAGTGTTTATCATTAAATGATTGGTATGGTTTAGGAGATGTGTGCATGAGAGTGATTAGATAATAGATCATTCTACAGACACTGCTGCTTTACTTAATCGACACAGTGAAAGTAACGAGACACATACAATTCAACATAATAATCTTAATGAAACAGCCATTTCACTCAATTATTTAGGCATATATCTTCATTAAGCGCCATTATTAGTTGTGTTGCAATTTCCCAAAAAGGGCAAAGCTATAGCTTTTCCTAATGTCCATTACTTTCTTCCGAATCGTTCACATTTTGGCTCTGTAGGCGTGCATATAATAGATGTAGAAGGACGAGCTTACTATTCATTGATGGAACATTGTTGTGTAAAGTTCATATTAGAAAGAAGGAGGCGCATTAGAACAACAACATGGACAATTTTTTAAACAGAGTTGAAAATCTTTCCTATGCGGTGTTAGAAAACCTTCAAAAATATGGGGAAGTCTAAGATGATATATAAGTGATGTAATCAGTTATATTTTTTCATTCATGAACTTAAGTCTCTCAGTGTAAAGATAGTATTAGAAAGAAGCGCCGTTAATAATATATGGTTAAAGGGTATTTGTAGGAGCAAAATTACAAAGAGGATATGGACAGGGTGGATTTTTCGTTAAATTATGAAGAAACGCAATGCCTCTATTTAGAAGAGGAGGTGAATATATTGATAAAAAAGCTATAAGAACAGGGATGCATACTATACAAGATATAGCAGCAGGAGCTAACCCTCGTGCGTCCTTAAAAAGACGGATTGCTGATGTTTATGACGAGATGTTGGATAATGTTAATCGCAAAATTAGGCGTAAGATGCCGGATCAAGGCAAAGGTCGCAGGAAAATGATTGCAAAGAAAAAGCTTAAGGTTAAAAGACCTCTAAAGGAAAAATGTATTGATGTATTTGGTATTTAATTATAATTGGCATCATTTACAAAAATAGTATCATAAATCTTCTACATTATATATAAGAAAAGGCTATTCAAGACGCTGCTCATTATACAATCAGCGCTCGTACATGCAAGATTTCCTTCATCCTTCTAGTCCTGACTGTTGTAAGAGTGAACTGAATCTCTTCTCCATGAACCCTACCCAGATTAGTGTGACACTAAGTGAGTATTAACCCCATTCTCTCAATTACCAACACGGATGTACCTCTCGAGTTCACTCTCCTGGCACTTCAGATCAGTATCTAAATACATACACTGTGTTTTTATATTTAAAAAAGAAATTGAAGAAAGCTGATGGTACAGACCTTCCTTCATCCGACGATCATATAGTGCACACGGAGTTCAATTTCCTATATTCTTGTTTTAACAAGATTGAAGTGTATTTCAACGAAACATCGCTTGGCGCCTCAACTGCAAATTATCCTTATCGAAGTTACATAGAACATTTATTAAATTATTCAGACGATGCTAAACAATCTAATCTCCAATCATGCGGTTTTATAGTTTCAAAGATGTTAACAGTCAGATAAATAAGGCGGCTAAAACCACAAGTAACACATAAGAATTTTACGGTCGTTTAAATGGTGATATCTTCTCTCAAGAGACTTATTCTTCCAACAGTAGATAATAAAATTCACTTAACCAGAAAAATCCAAAATTCGCTCTTAAAATAAAAAGTAAACCTGCTGCTACAGCTGTATGTCCAGAGCTTGTTTTCAAGTTGCTGGAAGTCTATCTCTATGTTAGAAAGTGAAATTATTACCCCAGAGGCATCTCGAAATTGAAAGATCCCTTTGAATACTACAGCAAAGTACCCTATCAAAAGAGTTGAAACGAAGTTATTTAATTTTACACAGGGATTTTCGAGTATCAATAACCCTAACATTGTGAACCGTAATTTTCCACGGAAAGTAATATTAGGGATTGTTGAACATGAAGCGTGCTCCGGCCATTATAAAAAGTCTCCCTTTAAATTCTCCCCTTTTGGACTTAGAGGTATCAGCCTCCATGCAAATGGGCAACCTTATGGTTGTAGTTATGAAATGTTATACAACGGATCACAATCACTATATTCATGGCCTTTTTACGATTTTGTAGCTAATGCCGTTTCATGTAACGACAGCGGAACAGGAATAGATCTCAAAGAATGCGCCAAAATTAGTAATTTGTATGCTTATGATCTCAGGCAGACCTTTCAGTTTGTAACGCAAATCATTTAAACAATTTAAGAAAGGGGACGATAGGGTTAAGCCTCTCCTTCGGTGGAAGTCTGGACACCTATCACTGTGTTGGTGCAATTGGAACACCCTCAGCTCTTTGAAATTGATAGAGTACGCAACGTACTATTGAATTATTAAAGATGAATGAAGAAGAAATAAAAAACTGTGTTTATAGAAGTCTTCGCTATTAACGAAGTAGGATCTGTAAAGCTGGAGAAGGATACTGGTTTTGTATTCAACACTTCACCTCGATACATTACAACTGAAGGACATTGGATTTCTGTATATGGGGAGAAAATAGGCCGTTTACTTCATTGAATCTTTGGATTTAAAATTTATATTGAGTAATCATTATCATTTCATTTTTTAAATATAATAATGTTAATTATATAAAAACTGTGGCCCAACCTGTTTAACCATAATACTCTAATTTATGTGGATTCTATTGTATTTATTTCAATATATGTTTTTCAAACAATGTATGTTTTAATGAACTTGTAAAGATATTTGATGTTAAAAATTTGTATGTCAATGACTATATAATTTCTAATTATGTAATAACTGCTTTAAAATGAAAACTTGATTTTATTACCGATGAGCTTATTTTCATATATATATATTTATATATACAATATATTATATATTTTACAATATATATATATATATAATAATATAAAACGCACATTAAATTGTACATATTTATCATACAGGCTATTTCATAAATACGGTACACAGAAAAGTAGCTAAAATGTTTCTAAAAAAAAAGGCTAAAACGCTAAGGTTCCAGATTTGGACGTAAATGGTCCAAATCTGGCCACTTGACAGCATTTGTGATTATATCATTATAACTATAGTAATATATATATATTATATATAATAATATCAATATATATATATATATATATATATATATATAAAAATATATCAATATATATATATATATATATTATCATTCCTCTTTTTTTTCCACAACAGGGGTGAGTGTGTTACGACGCCCCGGAACAGACAAAGTAACGAAGACAATATTGACGAAGTCGAAAAGAAGCAAAGCTTTATCTTCCCCTTTATACCTTTTAATGAGAACTCGTCGCAGTCAGAAAATCCACTTTAGACTGGACCTTGACGGACCCTCACTATAGATCGTCGTCAATGTGGGGTTCATCCCTACAACTAGGTGAATCACATTCATACCCCTCACAAAACCCGCCACTCTCTCATATTATGCACTTTTCTTCTTGCCTCTGAAAAACTCAGATTTTCTCCTTCAGTCTTTCCTTTACTGACTCAATCCACTATTTCCTCGGTCTTTCAGCGGTCTATTCCTAGCACACCCAACACAATACATCCGCTTAACCAACCGACTATCATCCATCCTTTCCACATGACCAAACCATCTCAATGTACTTTCATTTTTTTCTCATTTACCTCTTTTTGTTCTTTGTTGATTGTTTTATCCATGACTAGATTGGAAAATTTCAACCTGCTTTTATTTAATTAATCATACAGACTCCATCTGAAGTAATTACCAAATGCTCTTTTCGTGAAGTGAGTAGCTTTTTTTCTGTGTACTCCTACTATTTGAACAATCTTTGAATCTTGTGGAATATTTTTACACAATGGAACAAGCTTATTCATTTAACTAAAGGACAAATCATTTTCGGCAAGGAGAGCTTTTCTTTTTAATTCTGCCCGTTGTACGTGATCACTATTGAGAGCCTTTGAAGCAGCATCAGCTATATTTTTGTTTTACGCAATTTTTTTATCATGCTTTTGGTGCTTGAATTTTGGTGCCTCATTATTTCAGAGTTGTAAGCTGTAAGATTAGCAGCACATATTTTACAATAAGCTGCATCATTTTTACCTCCTTTTTAAAGCTTTTTCCGTAGTCATCCTTTAAATTAAGGCATTTTTAGCCAGCCTTCGAAAAATCTGCTTGTCTTTTCTTTTGATGGTTCAAGCCTACTCTTTATAGAACTAAGTCCACTGCTACAGTGCGGGTGGGGAAAATTATTATCTTCTCTTTCTGCTGGATCAGTTTTAGGATCAGGTTCAAGATTTTTTCCTTTATGAGTTAGCCAACTATATAATGTATATTTCCTACCTTTCTCAGCCATGTTGTTAGATTTTAGCAATTACCATAAACGAAAACTGTCATACAGTCACTAGGAAATTAATCATTTACTGCGATTGTATGTCACACAATTTATAACTTCAATCAGTACTGATATCTTTTACTTTGCTATTAACTCACTTCAAAAATCAGAACACTAACCTTCTTCTGGAGAGGAGAAACAGAACTATGATTATTTATTTATGAAGTATGAACTTATGACTTATGAGTTATGATCGACATCCCAAAAAATGTTAATTTACCCTCTAAACAATATACCCTTCAAAATATACCCTTCACTATCTTAAAATACTCGCAAATCAGGTAATTACTTGCTAATTGGCAACACTGCGACTGACGAGTCCGGCAAAGAACAACCTTCGCTCTCACAAATGATCCTTGCACCTTCATTTCAGTGCTGCTAACCTTATGTAATTACTTTCCGCGGGAGATTCAGGACAGATAATTTTTAGAAATCTCTTAAGCATAAAAATTATTCCCTAAACCAATCTTTTTCTCCATTACTATATTTAATTTTTCAAGGAATTAAATTATATCAATTTTAAATTTAATTTATTTTTAACATTTACAGAATTATTTCAATTGTTAGCGTATGATTCAGGTCACTACTAATTCTACTTCTCTTGGTACTTACTTGCTGATTGACTGACAGTTTGAGGTAAAAAAAGTTTTGAAGATTATTATTATTATTATAAATAAAAAAACTTCCTTTTAACGTGCTTTATCCCCTTCTGAGAGGGTAACACGGGGTATTATTATTATTATTATTATTATTATTATTATTATTATTATTATTTTGGCAAAGATTTTTTCATATTCCTACCCCGAACTATTTCGAAAAAACTAACAATTCTCGCAGGATACAAATTTTTTAATTCACTTCAATAACAAATTATTTTATCTTTGTCATTCTTTACAATAGGTCTTTATTAAAAGATTATAGTAAAGTCTTTTGATTTGACCTTATCGTTAAGGACCTTAGTTCTAACTATTATTTTGAAAATTATTATTATTACTATTCTGAGTAAAATATTTTCTACTAACTTCGTTATGAAACAATTATATTTTTCTACAAGATTATTTGCAAAAAAAAAAAAAAAAAAAAAAAAAAAAAAAAAAAAAATTAAAAAAAATAAAATAATAATAATAATAATGAAGTATACTTATTATTCCAAAAATTGTGAGTAAAAATATTATTGAAGTATATATATATTATTCTAAAAATTGAGAGTAATCACATATTAATAAAAATATGAGGTTTCTAATGAGATAAAATGATACTCTGTTATTGACTGCTGCAGAGTTTACCTTTTGTTAAAATATTTTACGTTAGCTTTTATACATTATTTACACTAAATATGTTAATTTAACTACCGCTTTCATTATAAAAGTCTGTCTTAATTAGCTCTAAAGTGATGTAGCTTTAATAATGAAATGTCGAATGTAAAATATCTAAAATGCTTTACAATCAACACAGTTTTTACTTTAAATATCTCATAAATTTAAGTCTCTCCATTTAAATGTATATGTCCCATGTATGATGTAGAAGCCCACCTGTGAGAGTTTGGGTATTAAAGGGTTAGCTATTTTGCCCGAGCGTTAAAATTAAAGAAGGCTTTTTATAAATACGTGAAAAGTGGCAATGATTAACAAAAATATAGCAATTGGAATAAAGTATATTTACAAAAGATATGAAATGAAGGTAGTTAATAATAGTTACGAATATATAAATAAAACTGTGACTTGTTTGAAATCAGTTAATCGTGAGAATATTCGTAATTAGGTTTGTATTTTGCATTAAATAAACTATCCATACAACGAATGATTCGAATGATGCAATCATTTAAAATGGGCAACAGTTTATTAGCAGAAAGATTTTAACATACGATTGCCATAATGCAATATAACAACGGGAGAACGTGGGCAGCAGATTCTTATGAAGAAAGATGAAACCTATGTTTAATATAAGGCAATTTAATAAGAAGAGAACCTATGCAGTAGATTCTTATGAACAATGGTTCTACATTGCAATCATATTTATTAGGAGTAAAAACTCTCCCAAATTTGTTTGTACTGTGTAGATTCGCAGTGCATGATATTAAGTTGAAGCAGGCAAAAGTGATAATACCTAGATAAATTAAAATTAGGGATTCTAACTACATTATAAGATATTAAAATTAAAACTTCACAAATAAATGCACATTTTCTTTAATAAAGACCTATTGTAACGAAGCTAAACATGTATAAATAATATATACATAACCGGATCAAACTATTTAATACAAATAACATTATAAAAATATTATAATATCTTGGAAAAATATTTACGGTGATGATAATCATGTAAACATAAAAGAAAGTTTAATGAAAATAGCAAGGCTTACGCTTATAACAACATTCGTGGGAACTACTGATTTCTCCAATGTGGTTCTTAAAAGTATTGGCAAATAACATTATATTTATAATAAAATTAAAGCTATTAATATTGTACAGTTTTAAATGAATAAATAATACAAAGTATGTCAGGATACAATAGGCCAATATATAAATTGTTAAGAGAAATGTCTTCTATAAATAAATACCATTTTAAGCAGTTTAATAATAATGCTGAAATGAATATAAAAATTATAATAAAATGTAAAAAATAATAATTGGAAATAAATAAAAATACAGATAATGATATCATAAAATATATATTTTTCAATAATGTGCAGTAACTATATTAAATTGCATTAACCTTCGGAATAGAAAAAAGAATTTCAAATTAGCTCTTAAGCCATTTATAACAAATCTTCTTACTGAGCAATTTTCTAAGTAATTTTATACTTTATTTGACTAAATTATTTATTATATGTATTTTTGATAATTTAATATTTATAAAATACAGTGAGAATAATTTTACAAATACCTTAAAGCTAAGCAACTGAATTATAATAAGAAATTTTAATGGGCTTGATTTGATCTTTATTAAAATTCGAAAACAGAAAAAAAGCACATATTTCTATATTAAATATATATATATATATATTATAATACTATTATGGTATATATATGCTATATATATTACTTATATTATATATATATATATAGTTAATATATATATTATATATATACTATATAGTATATATATATACTATATGATACTATTATATCAGAGGTGAACTCCTGCACTCGGGCTCAGCACGAGTTGAAACTTGAAACGATTATTTTTTGAACAATTTATTCTCTTCAATAATATGTTCTCTTAATTTTTTTCTTTTCAAAGTGGACAATAAAAGAAATTAATTACATAAACTATACAACGATGTATGCAGAAAATTGAAAACTGCAAAAAAGCGAAGAGTAGCCCGCTTATAATTAACGCTTTTGTAACATTTAAAAATAGGACTGAATCCGTGCCCAAAGCCCATGGGCGGATATGTATTGTGTGAATCTTATAGCATAAAATTTGTTTACTAAATATATCAGCTTGAAAAGAAATATGTCTTTAAATACTATATTTCCATTAATAATATTTCATAACAAAAACATTTAATAAAACAAATAAAAATAATTAATAATATTCCTAAAATATTTATATATTATATATAAAACTATTATAACCTTGAAATGATTATTAGGTTAAAACAACAATAACCATCAAAGGAAACGAACTAAAATAAATTAAAAAAAATTAAATTTGAGGTAACTCACATTCTTGTAATTTTATATATATATATATATTATATATATATATTAATATAATATGAATATATATATATATATATATATCATATATAGTTATAATACTATATATATAATATACGTGCCACTTTATACACTATACTATATATATATTTAGTACTATATTGTATATATAATATATATATAAATATAATATATATATAGTAATATATATATATATAGTATAACTATTATATATAATATATATATATTATACTATTATATATATAGTAAAGTAAATAAATATATTTGTTATGTATATAATATATATATATACTATTATATATATATATATATTACTATATATATATATATATATATATATATATATTATATATATTATATATATATATATATATATTATAATATATTAATTCTTATATATATATTGCAGAGAGAGCAGAGAGAGAGAGAGAGAGAGAGAGAGCAACGAGTGAAAGTAAAAGTAACTAGAGTCGCCACTGATATAACTATTATATAATTATATATATATATATTATATATATATAATATAATATATTTATATTATATATATTATTATATATAATATAATACTATATTAATATAGTATAATGATATAAATAGTATATATATACACTGCATATGTAATATATATATAATATATTATATATATTAATAATATATATATATATGATATATATAAACTAATATATTATATATATAATATAGTATATAATATATATATATTAATATATATATATATATACTATTTAATACTAAAGTTGGGAAGTATGAACTCGTTTTTTCCCTATATAATATGTTTTTAAATATTTAAACTTTTTAACAAAAAAAGAATTTAGTCTGTTCAATTTTTTTTAGTTTTAATTTCAAAACAATACTTGAAAATATTGCTTTAATTTTTTTATTATTTCTGATTATTTTATATTTCTTATAATTATCACACTGTAAACAAAACAAAATACCGCTACGTAATCTTTCAACGGCCTGGAATTTTAAGATAAGTCTTTAGTGTCTTCCCTTTTTTAACTTTTTAAACCGTTACATATTAACCCCCTGGCATACATCTACACATATTTACTTTTACGTACGGTTTTTAGCCTTTAATTTTGCTTTTCAAGTTTTAATGTAGATTACTAGTTTTTTCCTTTTAATTTTGCGCAAGTAAATTTGCTAGTGTGAGGGAGTGCTTATGAGTTTTTAGTTTTCTAGGTTTTACATAGTTTGCATATTTACTGTACATACGGTTTTAGAATTTTCTTTCTATTTTTGTAAACATAAGGTATTATAATTTTTTTATTTTTTAAGGTTTAACGAAGGCACTTAATAATTTTTTGGCTGTGTACATACGATAATTTTTGTATCTATATATTTTATTGTTGGGCTTTAGTTTATGTTAAATTTTTATCCCGACTCCTCTTTTTGTTTTAGTGCGCTTTTGTTTATTCTTGTGTGTGTGGTGTGTGTGATGAAGAGAGGAGAGAGAGAGAGAGAGGAGAGAGAGAGAGAGAGAGAGAGCGAGAGAGAGAAACGAGAGAGAGGAGAGAAGAGAGAGAATGGCCAGGTTTGCCATGGGGGCGCGGGCTTCGTCTATTGACTTCACACAATCTGTCGGCTTAAAGTCTAACTTTGCTTCTGTGGAATATAACCTCTCTAACTCTAAAACCCTAACCTTTTGCTCTTGTCTGAAGACTCAGATGGCTAAAGATTCCTTCCTTCTAATTCTTTTTAATGTATCCAAACTTTAACTGTATTTCATAATTTCCCGTCTGAAGGGTGGGAGTTGGTGTGCCTGATGTAACCATTAATCATCCTGTTACACGTCTCGTAATCTCGAATCTCTCTAAACTTCGATGTTCTGCGCTGGCTCAAAATCTTTTCTGTCCTTCTACTGACAATACATCTTGTGCTTCTGCTACTGTTTCTCCAAATAGCCAGATTGTTTCAACCTCCTTCTTTAATCTCTTACTACTCTCTCACGAGACGTTATATCTTCTCATCCAATACTGAGGTCCTCTATTTAGGGGATTTCAATGTACACAACACTGAATGGTTTGGGGTCCTCTCCATCACTGATCGTTAGGTTGGGGAAGGAGCTGAATCATCAGCATTCTCAAGATCCTGGAGCAACTAATCACGACACCGCTACACATATCCCGGATCGTCAACCAAATTCGCCTTGAAACCCACTCGACTTGATGTTTCACCACTAATCCTTCTGGTTATAAATACACCATCTTCGCCTTCCTATTGGTAAAACTCTGACCACAACCTTATAGTCTCTTAATTAATACTTCTTCCAATGACAGCTCCATCTTTAATAAATTGAAGTTTATTGAATAAATATGAATCGGGCTGATTGGGGGGGCCCTTGCGTTGCTCCTACGCTAGAACTATAATTGGAGTGAATGCTTTGTCGTCTGGTGATCGCTTCGACTTTCCCTGCGATAAGGTGGGAGCTGGTAATCGTTAAAATGGATGAGCAGGTTCAATTCCTTCTTCGACTAACATCTTTCTCTCGCTCCATTAAACTATTGTTTCTCTTTGCTTTGTTCTCTGGGCCTATTCAGGCTAGAGACATGCGGTATCGGGAGTGGAAAAATTCTCGTTCCTCTATCACTCTTCCTAATTTTCATTCTGCTAGAAATCGTTGCAGGGATACTCTTCGACGAGCAAAGCGGGCTTTTCATCAAACGAAAAGTGCGCTAACCTCTTGGTTCTCCTACTTGATAAATCTTTCTGGCCTCCTTGCCAAAAATACATCTCTAAACAACTTCTGTAAATCTGTCTTTCCTCTCTTTTCGCTCTGATGGTTTCTGTTGTTCATTCTCAACTGAAAGGCAATCTCTTCGGCTCCTATTTTCCTCTACACTCAAAAACCCCTGGACGATTCTGGCATTCCTCAGCCTCCTCCTTCTCCTCTCAGGTTTGCATATTGCCTTTGCCTGTGATTACATTCGATCGTGGTGATGGGCTCCTGAAATCTACGAACGTCTAGGAAGGCGGGTGGCCGGATGGCCATTGCCTCCTCGAGTTTTGAGGTAGTGTGCTTCCGTGCTATCCCCGCCCTCGTTCAGACTAATAATTCTCTATGTCCAATACCTAACACATTTTCCTCGTGTTGGAAGACGCCAATGTCCAGACCTACTTCCGAAAAAAAGGAAGCCGTTCTCTGATCCTTCTAACTATCGCCCTATAGCTCTTAACTTGTATTCTATCTATAGATCTTTGAAACTCTTCTCCACTCTACTCACTTCTTAGATCATCTGGGAACTCATTCACTTCTTACCGATCGCCAGTACGGCTTTCGGCGCTCGAGGTCTATCTGGCGAATATAACTTTTCCTATCTACTGATTTTATGGTTTTCTCCGCCATAGGAACTACGCGGGAGACTTGCGTGGTGGCGCTTGAACATATCCAAAGTATTTGACCGGGTACGGCACGCGTCGCTGCTCCTCCAAGCCCCTCCTTTGGGTTCCTCCTTCTCTTTCGCTTACTTTATGTCTAGTTATTCTTTCAACAATCGCTCAATATCGGCCTGTTGTTGATGGCGACTTCTTCTTCTCTTTTTCTGTAATAGTGGTGTTCCTCAGTGGTTCTGTCTTATCTCCTACTTTATTCCTACTTTTCATTAATGATCTC
>JABUQX010060439.1:22500-23743 GCA_015478945.1 Trachelipus rathkii
ATATATATACAACTTCCTACCCAAGTATAATCTTCAAGGTAGGGTCCCCGAAGACCTTAAGCGCGCTACTGTATATTATATATATATATATTATATATATATTAAATATTAACTATATATATATATATATATATATATATATAAAAAATATATATGTTTAATATATATATATATAATATATATATAAATATATATATATATATATATATATATATATATATATAAATATATATATATATGGCTCGCCTAAAATTTTTAAATTCTTGATTTGCTCGAGATAGACTAAAGGTTGGGCACCACTACTGTGTTAAAGGGAAAAGATGGGTATTTCGAAAAGTGATATTATATATATATATATATATATAATATATATATATATATTATTATATATAAATACTTTTATATATATATATATATTATTATACTATTAATATATATATATATATATATATTATATATATATTATTATATATATATATATATATATATATAATAGATATAGATAATATATATATATATATATATATATATATATATAATATATATATATATATATATATATATATATATATATATATATATATATATATATATATTACTTTTCGAAATACCCATCTTTTAACCCTTTAACATATGATTTTTCACTTATATATTTTTCATTTTTGTTAAATAATAATGTCGTGCTTTTGATATAGTTAAACATAAAACTAATTACTAAACCACAAATTTTTAATAAAAATTTTCCAATTTCCAATTTCCAATAATATTTTCTACAAGGAACATTTTTATGTTGTTTATACAAAATTTGAGTTTGTAGTACAATAAATAAAGCTATATATACGACATGAAGCTGTAAATTGATTGATCATGGGGATGTGAGAAGTGGATGGGGTAGGGTGTGTGGTTTACGTTACTGCTTTACTGTTTTTCTGCTTTAGGGTCAGTAAAAACATAAATTGTTAAAAAAATATTTTAAACTTTACAAAAACTTTTTAATAATAAAACACAAATTTTTAATTAAATGTAAACTTTTTTAATTAATTTACAAAAGAAAAACTATTAAAATTACAGATAGGAAAAAAATGTGAATGTTTCAGCTTTAAGGAAAACTAAATTAAGTTTATGTTTCAACTTCGAAGAAATAACGTCCTGTATATGACATTTTAGGATTGGGTAATGTATGCATGTTATTGTTTGTGATGATTTTCATATAGATATGTACACATTGTCTTTGATAGGCAGG
>JABUQX010060440.1:0-25000 GCA_015478945.1 Trachelipus rathkii
TTTAGTATACTTTCCATTAATATACTTTTTTTAGGAGCTATCTAAATATCTTTATTTATATGAAGATATCATTCATCAATTTTATATAATTATTTAAAGAGACCAATCTATAATTATTTATTGAGGAGTAAACTTCATATCTTTATTTAGGAGACTTTCATATCTTTTATTTATTGGAAGATATCATATATTTCATATTTTAATTTCATAATCATATTTTTAATAGATGTACTCATATAAATCTTTATGGAAGAACCATTTTTTTCGCAAAGAGAAACTCTTCAACAATTTCTTTATTAGAACTTACATATCATTTTTGAGTAGAGATCATTCATTAAAATTATTTTAGAGAATACTAATATTATTCAATTAATTACTATTATATATAATTGGAGAGACTTGCATATCTTTGTATTTAGAAGAATAGAGTAAATCTTCTATTTATGCATATGCATCTCTTAACGTCTAGTGAATCTCTACACTGGTCACTACAATTTTCTAATGAGCAGATCTCGTCCGGATAAATCATCTTGTTCTTCAGAGAGCTGTACGTAAAGTCACGATATATGCCCATTCTCATTTGGAGATTTATGGGAGATGAATCCTGAGACATAATCAGAAAGTCACACGAAGCCATTGTCTGGTAGAGAGGGATGGCTACTGGCTGATACTGAAAATAATAAATTGACTTTTTCCATGAAATCCGGATCGGAAAGCGACGAATAGCCGTGACGTTATTATAAAGAAGTTTAATCCTAGTTTTTTTGATGACTGGACAAATGCGCACTATCTGTATTACGACGATTTGTATTCTCAGTATAGAGACGAGAGGCAGGTATGTTACTATCAATTGGCTATTAATCTTTGCTGTATGTAGTATACTGTTTCTATGTCCTCTTCAGATGCGTTATTCGTATGCATTGCGATGAAACGGATATCGAATACAATCTCAAATTGAGCACTCACTCTTGTATTTTTGCTTCCTATGAGAACCTCCTCACCCTCATATCTTTTGGAGTATTCTGTCTGATACATTGCCCTTCTTAGGTCTTCTTGGTGCGGAGTTAAATAACTTGCAACAGTGAAACTTTCGATACTCGGACTTGGTTCTTATAGAGTAAGGAAGGAGATGGGATTTTGGACGTGTTGGTCATTTTGACCACAGCGCTTTTTAATCCTGTTTGTGAACTTTTTTTGAGCCCAATTTTTTTAACCATGCCTTTGACTTTTTCTATGAGCCTTTTATCCTTTTATGGGCTTGACCTTTTTTGAAGGCCGACCAAATTTTTTACCTGCCCTTGACCTATATTGGGTTCCTTTTACCTTTGTGACTAGACTTTTACCATTTTTTTTCTACCCTTTAATTCTTCCTTGCCGGCTATCCGATGGACAATCTTTCTCTGTGCACCACGGTATTTTTTGCGGAGAGCACCGTAAAACTTCTTTTGGCAAACTCCCATTTTGGAACACCTCTAATTTTTTTTTATGCGGCAACACGCCATCTGATTTCTTATGGCAATCCCTTTTCTGATTATGAGAGGAGGACTTTGCCCAAACGGTTGCGTTAAGCACCGTTGTATCCGATAATTGCCTCCTCTCTATTTTTACGCTCTCGGGCTAAAGAATATTTCTTCTGAGATACCATGGGATCAATTTTCTGCCTTTCCGGGAGGATTGTTAGATCTTCTTTAGGGGTTTACGACTTTTGAATGATCTCTTTAACTCTTTGTTGTCCATGATATTCGATACCAGCCCATTGATATTCTTCTCATGCGTCATATATTCTTTTTGGCCCACGGTAATTTTTGGCTACCTGTTTTGAGTCCATGGGGTTCAACTTTTTCTTAGACCCACGGTAATTTTGGCGTACCGACTTTGATGACCCCATGTGTCATTTTTTGCCACGCGTAATTTTTGGCGACGCCATTGACTCGGTCTTCCACTAGGGTTCAATTCTTTGGCCCATGGTATATTTTTTGTGGCTACCGTTGGTCTTGCCCATGTGGTTCCATTTAATTTGCGTCCCATTCGGTAATTATTGTAGTCCCTTGGCACTTCTATGGGGCTTAGCCGTTTTTGATGTCTTCTAACCAATATCTTTTTGGTTTGACACGCGCATAGCATATTTCGGTCCTATTAATACCTTGCCAATATTTTTCTATGGTGCAGTAGATCTTTTTCCATATCCCTCACGGTAATTTTTATGCTAACCCAGATACGTGGGCTTAGCTCCAGTATTTTTGATGTCTTTTACCTGTTGGTTTGCGCATAGAGTACTTTTTCTTGCCTTATGAATCCTTGCCTATATTTACTTCGATTGGGGAGATTATACTTCTGAGTCCAACTCACTGTGTTAATCTTAGTTGGACTGCCCTACTTTAGGGGCTTAGCCCTTTTTTGTTTTGGAGACTTCATATCTTTTTGGAGTTTTTGAGGAACGTTTATTTACCCTTGTTTGAGTACATCTAATTTGATTTGTTTCGGAGCGTATTATCCCTCTCCATATCATATCTTTATCCATGGGTCAAATTTGTAGAACCGCACGGTAAATTTTTTTTTGATCCTTTTCATAACTTTATGGGACATAGACTCTCCTTTTTTTGAGAGATGTCTTAACAGATGTCCTTGATCATGATATTTTCATCGTCCTTGAGACCTTAGCCATATTGGACAGCCAATCTGGGTTCAAATATCTTGTATTCCGTCACGCTAACTGTTGAGAGCTTTGATGTTCACCAATCATATATCACCGAGTAATGAAGTATCTAGTTGAGATGTTGTCTTACCTTAGTATGTTCTAATGGAGTATTACTATGAGTGGCCAGGTTGAGTGCCTAGGATGCCTTGAGAACAGATTGAGCTTGTCTCAAATTAGAGTGCCAGATGAGTGCCAACTTTGAGTGCTAATGTTGGAGGACACGACTTAGTGCCAAGTTTCGAGTTGGACCAAGCTTAGTGCTCTAACTTAGAAGGTGGGGGCCACTATCTTTTTCAAGCCTATTTTCTAGCTCCCAATGAGCCTAGAAATAGTCTCCCTAATATGGGTGTTTCTACCCCTTATGGTAGATAAGGGTATAAGGGAGACACCCTGATCGTGTATATTACAATCTGCTAGATCATATAGCTTCCATCACTTATGGTGTATGTATTTTTTATAACGAGGTAGAGAGCACAATTACGATTCCTAAGTCCACCTACTATTTGAATACACTGTAGCACATAGACCTCCTATTATCAACTTATCTACTCACTACGCCGATGAGACACTTACGACATTACCACTTCACACACATCATCAGAAGCTCACAATTTTGGTTTGCCTTTCATCTTTGATGACCTTAGAGTCAATCTTTGATGAAGTCCATCTTTTGATACCACCTATATTGATGATTCATCTTTGATGACTCATCTTTTGTCTACCTCTATGATCATTAACAGCTATGCCACTACTCTAAGTGCGAGCAGCCCGATGACCCCCGCATATGGATGGTAGGACCCAGCACACTACACGTGTTCGACCTCGCCGCGCTGAATGAGAGAGAAATATATATGACGATACTTCTTATAAGTCTAGGTAGCATTATTTTATTTCATACTTATAACATTTTTATTAATATAATACAATTTTCGCGAATCTAAAACTTGTAACTTGGGGAAGACCCATTTACAAGTCCTCAATATTTATTTAACAACATATACTTTATTAACATAATTCTTTATTATATTACTTTTTTTACTATGAGATACTGTTTAATTTATAATTAAAAAAATTGTATTAAAAGAAAAAATCCAGAGTGTTTGATATATAAACATTTTATTTTAACAAAATTGTACGAAATTTTATTAATATAAGAAACATTACACCTCTACATATATCCTTAAAGCAGTAAATCAGTAAACTTCATAATAAGGTGTAACCTTAACACCTTGAAGAGGGGATTAAGTACATGCTTTTTGTCTATTTACTAGAGCCTTTACTGCTTTAACTCATGTTTTTAGCAGATTTAACTCATTTCGCTATTTACTGTTTTAAAACTATCTTATTATGTTTTTATACTGGCTTATAACTCACATATCTATCTTATATACATTACATACCTTAAGTCCAGTAAATCAGTAAATTTCTAATGAGAGGATACCATAACGAGCCTAGGGGGGGATCTTTATTCATGATACTTTTGTTCTTATTCTGCTTTATCTTGTCGTGTTAGAACATCACTGTTTATCTATAGCTCACTACTTCATGTTTTATTCTGCTTAAGTAACACATTCTACAATAAATTGTTTTTACTTGAGCTTGTTAACACGATATATTCTCATATACATTAATTCACGTTAAGGTCTAGTTAATTCTAGTTAGAGATACGAAACTAGAGGTGTTATACATAACACCTTAATACGGGGGGATTAGTATTGCTTTTTGTTTTACTTGGGTTATGTAACTCGTCTTTAAATCATCATGTTATATTCTTGAATTATTGTTTTTACTGTGTAAGAACTTTTCTTGCTTTCACTATATCATCTGCTTTATTATGAGTGCAGCGTATTACTGCTTTAATACTCATATTATTATTACGTTATGTTCGAATTAAAATTTGGAAAAAAACTAATAAGCAAGGTTATATCAAATTATTTTTATTAACTTTTTAATACTTTATTTTTATATTTTATTATACTATGAGTTCTTTATTTACTTTATACAACTCTCTTGGTTATATATTATTGAGGAACACACACTTCAAAGTTTTTTCGACGACACACACAGCACGAGAGCAACACACACTACCAACACACACACAATCACCACTATTCTAGCGACACACGACAGCTTATACATCACTACCTTACACTAGAGACACTTATAATTCGACATTCACAGAATGACACTTACACTATATCACACAAATCTCACTTACATTACTACTTATTTACACTCATTGCGTCACGTAACACGCACACTTTATCACTTTAATTACTTCATTCACGAGTCACTATGACTACTTATACCAAATACACATTCCACTATGAACTTTAACATTTTATCCATAGATCAGAGAGTACGACATTTACGAGCTCACAAACCAGACTCATTAACTTACCTCAACACAACGATTTTTTATTAACACTCTCACACACAGTATTTTACTTTACAACGAGACCACACAGATTTACTATACACTCGCCACAACAGATTTACTTAACACTAGAGCCGCCAAAGACACACACACACATGTCACACCATCAACACACATCACATCAACCTCCATCGCACATCATCTTTATCTCAGAGAACGTATAATTTATATAGAACATTTATAGTTTTAATTCTAAAACACCTGTACATTTTATTTACTTTTTCATGTGGAGACTCAATATCAAATCTAAAATTACTATTTCAAAGTTTTTCTTAAAACTTCTATATTAAATCAATCATTATCTTTGAATAAAGAATTTATTATAATTATTAACTTGTTAATAACTTTTTGTTTATAAATTTTAATTTAAAACTATCTACAGTTTTAAAATTATGCTTGTAACACAAAAATTTTCTTTTCATTGAAATTTTATTAAAACTACATATATTTACTCGTTACCTTAATAGCAATAAATCGAGTAACTTCAGTTCCAAGATACACCAGCCTCCTAGCACCTTTCAGCCTCTAGTCACAAGCTATGCCTACGTTTTGTTCATTTGACTTACTGCTTTATAACATCATCTTATGTCTATGTAATTAGTAATATGAGAAAATGACAAAAATAATGTTCCTACTGCTAAACATACATGTCAATTTTATAAATCATTCTAAGTTTTATTTATAATTAGACGAGTTATTACACTACATTTATTTATTCACTCGATGTTATAGAGTGAGAAATCATATACTGATTCATTTCATCCATTGTGTATATCTTATTATTATTATATTATCTATGTACATTTGACTATTATACCAGCCAGAAGAAAATCACATACAACTTGCGAGACCCTACTCCTTACTACGAATATGCGAAATATCTTGTACCTCTCTAATGTAAAAGAGTTGAACCATTAACTACTTTAGTTAATTTTAAGTGAGTATAATTCCTTTTTTGTAACCGGGCGTGCTAGATAATTTGCCAATTAAATTCCATGTCAAATATATTTTCAAGACAGTGACATCCTTCTGTAAATGTTCGAGTATGCTAATCACGCTACGTTAGTGCCTATATTTTTGGTAGCACTAGAGGAGAAACGGATAAGACTTTTTCATTTGTTTAGACACCGGCTAATTTTAATCCTAATACCTTTGGGTCAGAACGTTAATTCCGTATAGAACATCAGAATCATTTGATTATTATTTATTTTTAATATATTTATATGGGATTGTACAAACTGAACGAGATCTGGATCGTAAATACTCCTTTAATGCTAGTGTGAGAAAGAGGAAGATGCTTTTTCACTCTATTTACCTGTGATTGGTTCGTGGGTAATCTTTCTCTTTATAGACCTCGTATGGATTGGGGTCGAGAGATATTTTCAGTATCGTCACTTTTGAAAATTAACCTTTGATTCTTTCTTTAAACTTGTTATTTGATGGGGACAGGTGGAATGTTTAATTCATCTTTTTAGACTCCCATAACAATCCATTAAATCTATTTGTAATGATGAGAAAGCTGTTAAGCTCGTGCACAAGTCAATATCATATGATTTTGTATTAAAAGTGTTTTTATTTTTACTAAGTGTATTCGGTAGATCATCATTTATTAATTAAATAGCTTACATTGAGGATATCTATAATATTAATTTTCACTAGAATTAGATAATAATTTATAGTTCAACGTAAGTTCATCACGCTAATCCACCAGGTCTCCAGTACTCATGAGCCCCATCCCGCAAAGGCCATGCCAACCCCTGCACCGCTGGTAAGCGGGTCCGCCGCGTCCCGAACCAGCTCGGCGTTGCGCCCTCCACAGGCTGCAAAAAATTTTTTTCAGAGCGTTCACCTCGCCCGCGACGATGTGCCCGAGCAAGGCGCTTAATATTTCCCGCGCGAATTGATATAGTAGTATATCACTTATATATCAATTCTAAAATATCATTTATATATTGAGTATAGGATATAAAACTATCATATTATTATTTATATTATGTGATAGAGTATAACTTATATATTCATAATTAATACTTATATATATTATTATATATTATTTAAAGAGTTATAATACCATTTTATAATCTACAATTATATATTTTTATATATAGTATATATATAGAGTATATACTTATACTATACATATCTTATTTATTATATTGAGAAAGTAACTTCATTAATATCTATTATTTATTTAGGAAAACTATATATAATATATTCATATATCTTTTTTTTGTGTGCGGAGATGAGCTGTATAGTGTCTACTGGGTAGTATATAGTAAAGTTGCTCTATGTGGTATTGTGCGTTATGTTGTGGAATAAGTAAGATATATTGGTGTAATGTGGTAGTAATACAGTGTACTAGTGTAAGGTCTATCATGGATTAAGTGTAAACTGTTTATAAGCTTAATCATTCAAATATATGGTGGTATCAAAGATTTGGAGGGCCATCAAAAGGAGTCATAAACGATGAAACCTCTAAAGCATGACGATACTCAACTAAACGCTATAGTTATTTAAAGTTGAGGCATTCAAAAGCTGAGAAGGCATACAATATATGTCCTGCAGGATAATCATAAGTTGAGGCAAATTTCAAAAGACTGACGGCATCAATAGTTGATGCATTCAAAAACTGAGTACATCATATAGTTATTGAAAAACTGCAACAAAAGCTGAGGATCAATGTTAGAGAGGATCAAAATATCGAGTGGGTGGGTGCGTATATGTGCTTTAAGTTGGTATAGTGTAGCTCGCTCTGTGTGTGTGTTCGTGATGTGAATGTGGTGCTATTGTGTGTATCTACAATATAATTAACAATAGTGCATGCAAGTAAAATATACACTAAGTTATAATAATAAATTATAAATAATAAAATGTTTTTAATAAATCTATATTCGGCTGAGACTTATCCAGTGAAGTGAGTGTGCGTGTGAGTGTGTGTGTGTGTGTGTGTGTAGTGCTGTGTGTTCATGTGTTGCGTGAGGTGTTAGATGGTATGTGTGGATCTCTTAAACAATAATAAACTAATATGGCATGAAGTAAATAACACTAGTATAATAATAAAATTAAACTAATAAATCATGTTTTTTTATATATAAAAGATTATTAAAATACGTTATATTTGTATCAGTGAGTGTTGCGTTGTGTGTGTGTGTGTGTGTGTGTGTGTGTGTGTGTGTGGGGTATGTTGTGCGTTTGGTGGTAGAGTAATGTCGTGTTTCTAAATAATACTACATATTGCATCTGCGGGAATATTTGCGCCTGTCTGTGGCGCACTGGGCGGGCGGGAACGCGGAAATTTTGGCCTGCGGGCGCACAGAGACAGTGTTCATCAGTGCTCGGGCGGGGACGTCTGGTCGGGACGCAGGAGCATATGCTTGATGTAAACGAAAGTGAGAGGTGCTAGGGGCTGCCTACTGATTTACTTTTTTATTTATTGGGGCTTTAAGAGTACGTAAAATATATTGGACTTTCTAATAAATTCATAAAATTTTTAGTCAACTATGTTATTTATAAACTTGATATTTTAGGGTAGAACAATTTTATAAACCTATCAATAGTATATTTATACTAGTTTAATAATAAATTCTTTGTTCAACTGATAATGATTGTGAATTTGTATATAGAGTTTTTCAGAACTTTCATATCTTTTGAACTTATATTTGGTATATTAGGACTGGTATTATTAATGTTAACGGGGTTTAATAAAAAACATAAAATGTTTAATTAAATTATTACGTTTTAATAGTGTAATAGAAGCCGCAGTGTGCGTGGTGTGTGTGTGGTGTGAGTTAGCGTGTGTGTGTCGTGTTGTGTTGTATTAATCTGTGGGTACGGCTAGTGTATTGTCAATTTGATGTGTTCGTTTGTAATTAGAGAAGGTCTGTGTGCTGATGTAAACAGTAAATTCTGTGTGTTAGTGTATAGTAAATCTGGGGATAGGTTGTGAGTTTATAACGTAATTGTTTAGAGGACTAAATGTAAGTGTCTATGGATAATATGCTATAATGTGCCATAGTTGTATGTGAGATGTGCTAATAAGTCTCATAATAGTTGAATGTGTGTATAAGTTTTTGGCAGAACAGTGTGTTGCATACCTGTTGTTGACGCATTGTAGTGTAAATAGTATACTAATGAAGTTGTCCTAGGGTAATATCTTTGTTATATGTGTATTAGTGGGAAGATAATGTCGCTTATAAGTGTTCATAGTAGTGTGTGCTCGTGTGTCTGGTTGTGTAGGACTCGTGTGTGTGTGGTTGTGTGTGTGTTAGTTGTGTGTTATGTGCTTGTTTCTTATAATTTAATAGAGTAACAAGAGAGGAAGTAAAATAACCACTAAGTATTAGGGATGCACCCGAATTCTCACGGCTTCACTGTGGCTCGCTTGGGCCGGAGTTCCGGCCATTTTAAATAGATCGTGACGGCTGGACTCCTGCAGACGGAGACCACAACTAGTCTTCCGGCTTTTTCAGAGAGACACTATATTCTTTAAAAAGGTAGTTTGATCCATATAAATATTAGTTATATGGAGACTTCACCTCTTACATTGAAATAATAATGAGCATTTTGAAGTATGGAAAAAAATTTATTTAGCAAGTAACTATCCTTTGTATTGGAGACTCTCACTTAACTACTATCAAGATTTTTTGACGACTTTCATTTGAGTCTTATGGAAAGTATCAATATTCTATTGGACATTATTTTTAATTAGACGACTTCAATATTTTATTGTGATGATATCTCAATAACTTTTTTTATGAGATCTGTTTCTGTTATGTACTTTTTGGAGGGTCATAACTTATTTGGAAGACTTCACATAAACTTATTTTTTTTAGAGAACTTTACATATCTTCAGTTTAGACTTCATATTATTTTTGAGACTTTAATAACTCTTTTTGGTAGAAACTTTCATAATTCTTTTTTGGAGACTTCATAACATTTTTAAGAAGACCTTATAATATATCATAATCTTATTTTGGAGAGTACTATCATAAATTCATTTTTTTAAAGTACATTGTCATACATCTTTATTTTTGGAGACGGCCTATCATAATAATTTGTACATTGGAGACCCTATCAATAATCTTTTACTTTAGAAAGACTTTGACTAATTTCAAATAATCTTTTGTGAGACTCAATCTTTTTTTTATGAAAGAATTACCATAAAACTTTTTTAGAGCACTTTTCATATCTTTATTAGGAGACTTCATATCTTTTATGTGGCGATACTTCTCGAATTATTTTATGACGACTTTCATAAATTCTCTTTTGGAGACTTCATAGAACAATTTGTTACGTGAGACCAAACTCTCTTTTGCGAGAACTTCCTATAATCTTGGAGACTTCATATCTTTTGGAAGACCAATACATATATAATTATTAGAGACTTCATCATTGCTTTTTGGAGAACTATTCATATCATTTTGGCAGACTTTCTTAATAGATCTTTTTTAGAGAGACTTTTTATACTTTTAGAGACTTCATAACTTTTTAGAGAGACTTCAATATCATTGAAGACTTCATTTATCTTTTTGGAGACTTCGCATATCTTTTTTGTGAAGAAACTATAAACATTGATCCATATATTTGGAGAACCTCAAACGTTATTATGTGAAAGGATGACTATCATATCACTTTTAGATGGAATATTGGTCTCTATAAATATCTTATATGTGGAGAACCACTTTCTTAAAACAGATATTTTCTTGGAAACTTCATAAACTTATTAGGGACCCTGTGTCAACAAATATACATTTTTAGATACTGTTCATATCTTTTTGAAACTTCATATCTTTTGGAGACTTCTATAATTTTTTAAAAACCTATGTTTTTGAGGGGATGGTATCAAATTAATTTTGGAGACTTCTACAAATCTCTTTTTGAGAATTCATATAATACCTTTTTTGGACACATAAAACTTTTATAGAAGAACTTTGTCATATTATCATTATTTTTGGAGAATTATATTAATCTTTTTGGAGACCCCTTTAATTCATCATCTTTAATTAATTTATGAGACATTTAAGAGTCACTTATCTTTATTATTTGTGTTAGACTCTAATTATAGCTTTTAAGGAGAACCAAATCATTACTTATTGGAGACTTTATATCTTTTTATCTGGAGACTATCAATATCTGAATAACTTTTTGGAAAGAGTCTATACATAATATTTTATATTTTGGAGACTATCATACTTTATTTGGATAGACTTATTACATAATCTTATTATTATGGAGACTTCAATATCTTTATTGGAGACTTCACAATAAACTTATTATTTAAGACTATATCTTAATATTACTTTTGTGAGACTTATTAAATCATAATTTTTGGAAGAACTTAATTTTTTTTTAACCATCATCTTTTGGAGACTATCGATAACATATTTTAGAGAGACTTCATATCTTTTGGAGACTTCCTTAATTACTTTATTTGAGACTTATTATATCTTATTTAGAGACTTATACAATATTCATTTTTATATTGGAGACTTCATACTTTTATTGGATAGGACTTACTTATCAATATAATAAACTATTTTAAAGAATAGACTTACAATATCTTATTTTGGAGGCTTCAATATCTTTTTTGAGTAAGACTATATTTTCAAATATCTTTTTTGGAAGACTATATAATATCTTTTTTGAGGATGACTTCATAACTTAATTAGATAAGTACTATTTCATTTAAATCTTATTTGGAGAAGGTACATTCATATATGCTATCTCTATTGGAAGTAGCTTTTTCACATTATCTTTTTGGGAGACTGATACTTCATATCTTTGTTTGAGAAGACTATTTCATAGAGAAATTTCATGGTAGAACTTCAAAATGTAAAATTATTTTATGTATGAGGAACATATTAAATTTATACTTTTTGTTTGGATATTCACATACTTTTAGAGACTGTCAATCTTTTTGGGACTTTAATCTTTTTGGAACTTCAACTTTTTAGAGACTTCATAATCTTTTTGGAGACTTTATATCATTTTGGAGCTTCATATCTTTTGGAGACTTCATATTTTTTAGAGACTTCAATAACTGTTTCATAGAAGACTTCATATCATTTTAGTGGAGATCCTTCATATCGATTTGTAGGAGACATCGATATTTTTTTAAGAGAGTACTTCTATATCATATTGAGCATGATCTTTATAAAATGGCTTTTTGCGACATACCATCTTTGGAGACTTGTCACTTATTTTCTTTTTGAGACTAAATATCTTATTTGTGCGAGACTTAACATACTCTTTTTGGAGAACTTCAAATAACTTTTTAGAGACTTCATATCTTTTTAAGAGACTCATCATATCTTTTTCGGAAACCTCATATCTTTTTTCGAGATCCTTCAACTTTTAGGGACTTCATAACTTTTTAACTTTATATCTTTTTGAAGACTTCATATCTTTCATTTGGAGACTTCCACTTTAATTTTTTAGAGAGAACCAAATACATCTTTTTTGGTAGACTTCATATCTTTTTGGGAACTTCATATCTTTGGAGACTTCAAATCTTTTTGGAGACTTCATAACTTTTTTTGCCCTCCCTCCATAGCATTACCAAAATTTCAGACCTTCGTGGAGACTTATATTCTTTTTTATAGGCACTATATCTTTTAATTAGAGACTTATACATGGCTAAGTTGTTTAGAAAAACACGGATAAGCATTGATTTGCGAAACGTTTTACTCTATTGTTGTTTTGGAGATTACTTCATATCATTTGTGAGAAGATATGTCACTGAAAACTTTTTTTTATGAGAATCTTTTATCATAATTCTTTGGAGATCGTTATCAAATATACTTATTTTTGGAGACTTCATATCTCTTCTCTGGAGAACTGTCTCATATAGCTTGTTTAGAGACTCTCATATATCATATCATTTTGGAGACTTCATAAATTTTTAGAGACTTTAATTTTTTTTTAGACCATATCTTTGTGGAAACTTAAAAACTAATAGAAGCTTCATATATAGTTTTGGAGACTTTACATCTTTTTGGAGACTTCATATCTTTTTAGAGACTTCCATATCTTTTTGGAGACTTCAATATCTTTTTCTTTGGGAGACTTCCATAACGCTTTTTATAGAGACATCATATCTTTAATGGAGCATCTATATCTCTATCTTTTGGAAGGAGACCTCTGTGATAAAAGTCCTTTTGGAGACTTCATGATCGTTTTATGGTAATGACGTTTCATAACTTTCTAGAGACTTTAATATGCCTTATATTTTGTGAGACTTCATATCTTTTTGAGACTTTCTATCAGAGTAAGATTGTTCTAATGTAGCAGAGCTATCCACATAACATGAGTTTAGACGTATACTTTCAATACGTTCATTACTTTTAGAAACTCATATCTTTTTGGCGACCGTTCCAAATATCATTTTCCATTGGAAGCACATTGCATTGGAAATCTATTCTATTTAGACATATCTTTTTGGAGGACTTCATATCTTTCTGGGACTTCATAACTTTTACGAGACTTCATAACTTTTTAGAGTCTCTATTTGGAGAAAACTGTGGTGCTTCATATCTTGTTGGAGACTTCATATCTTTGGAGACCTTATTATAGCTTTTAGAGACTACATATCTTTTTGGAGACTTCATTTCATTGGAAGACTTCATAACTTTTTAGAGACTATATCTTTTTGGAGACTTCATGTCTTTTTGGAGACTTCATATTTTTGGAGACTTCATAACTTCTTAGAGACTTCACATATCTTTTTGAAGACTTCATATCTTTTTGCGAGAATTTCCAAGTATATCTTTTTTTGGAGACTTCATATGATTATTAGGGATACTTTCACACTTTTTAGAACTTTCATATCTTTTTGGAGACTTTCATATCTTTTTTGGAGACTTCATATCTTTTGGAGACTTTCGATAACTTTTTTTTAGTATGCTTCATATTCTTTTGGAGACCTAACTATCTTTTTTTGGAGACTTCATAGATCTTCTTATTGGAGACGTTCATATCTTTCTTGGAGACTTCATAACTTTTTAAGAAACTGCTATTTTTTTTGGAGACTTCATATTTTTGGAGACTTCATATCTTTTGGATGACTATTGATAGTCTTTTGACGCATATCTTAAAATCTTTTATTCTGAGGACTTTTTCTTTCATTATCTTTTTGGGGAGCTTCATAATCACTCTTTTTTTGGATCGAGTTGCCTTCATATTACTGTGTTAGAGTACTGATTCGTATAATTCCTTTTGTTGAGGTGGACTCTCATTATCTTTTTCGAGTGATTTACCCTTCCATATTACTTTTAGCATGATTCAATATCTTTTTTGAAGACTCTCGATGTTATTTCTCTGGTTTTTTGTGGACTGATTACTAGCATCACTAACTCCTCTTGTTTAGGCATGAGATCACTTCACATACTCTCACATCTTTATTGGCAAAGAAGGAAAGAAAGTAAACACTGTCTATTTTATAAAGCTAAGACATATTTATATTTAAGTATAGTCAGACTGAATGCATGAACATCGATGTAACTAACCATTATGATTCAGTCTCATGTCTATACTAGGTATAAGAATGGAAGCAATTTCTTAAATAAAGCTTGTTATTGGGACTTCATATTTTTTTGGAGACTTCATTTAACTTTTAGGAGTTCTCATATTTTTTGGAGACTTCCATATACTTTTTTAGAGACTCATACTTTTTGGAGCACTTCATATTTAGAGACTCATAATCTTTAGTTCAAAAAGACGAGATGTCTCGAACAGATTAAGTTCAAAGACGAAATTCCGAACGGACTTCTAGGTTCAAAAAGACGAAATGTTCCGAAAAGGGCTTTAATAGTTCAAAAGACGATGTCCGAAGGACTTATAGTTCAAAGCGAAATGTCGAACGGACTTTAGTTCAAAAAGACTAAATGTCCAAACGGACTTATAGTTAAAAATACGAAATGTCGAGGGTAACTTTAGTTCAAAAAGCGAAATGTTCCGAACATACAAATAGTTCAAAAAGAGGCAATGTAACGGACTTTTAATTCAAAAAGACGAAATGTCCGAACGGACCTTTAGTTCAAAAAAGACGAAATGTCCGATGGACTTATAGTTCAAAAAGACGAAATGTCCAAAGGGACTTATAGTTCAAAAAGAAGAAATGTCCGAACGGACTTATAGTTCAAAAAGACGAAATGTCGAACGGAATTATAGTTCAAAAGGACGAAATGTCCGAACGGATAAATAGTTCAAAAAGGAAATGTCCGAACTTACTTATAGTTCAAAAAGACGAATGTTCGAGTGGACTTATAGGTTCAAAAGACAATGTCCCGAACGATTAGAGTTCAAAGACGAAATGTTCGAATCAGACTTTATAGTTTAAAAGAATAATATGTCCGAACGGACTTATAGTTCAAAAAGACGAAATGTCTTAACGGACTTATAGTTCAAAAAGACGAAATGTCCGAACGGACTTATAGTTCAAAAAGACGAAAGGTCCGAACGGACTTTTAGTTCAATTAAAGACGAATGTCCGAACGGACTTTTAGTTCAAAAAGACGAAATGTCGAACGGACAAATAGAGTTCAAAAAGACGAAATGTTCGAATCGACTTATAGTTCAATAAAGACCGAAATGTCCAAGGACTTTATAGTTCAAAAAGAAGAAATGTCCGACCGGACTATAGTTAAAAAGACGAAATGTACGAACGGAATTATAGTTCAAAAAGAAATGCCCGAACGGACTTATAGTTCAAAAGACGAAATGTCCGAATAGACTTATAGTTAAGACGAAAGGTCCGAACGGACTTATAGTTCAAAGAGAAAATGTCCGAACGGACTTAGAGTTCAAAAAGACGAAAATGTTCGAACAGACTTATAGTTAAAAAAGAGAAATGTCCGAACGGTCTTATAGTTCAAAAAAGACGAAATTCCTGACGGACTTATAGTTCAAAAAGACGAAATGTCCGAAGGCTTTAGTTCAAAAAAGACTGGAAAAGGTCCGAACGGCTTTTAGTTCAAAAGACGAAATGTTCGAACGGACTTATAGTTCAAAAAGAAATGCCCGGAACGGACTTATAGTTTCCAAAGACGAAATGTTTTACACGGACTTATAGTTCAAAAGCGAAATGTCCGAACGGACTTATGTTAAGCGAAATGGTCCGATGGAATATAGTCAAAAAGACGAATGCCCGAACGGATTATATCAAAAGACGCAAATGTCCGACGGACTTTATAGTTCAAAAAAGACCAAATGTCCGAACGGACTTATAGTTCAAAAAGACCAAATGTCCAAATGGACTTATAGTTCAAAAAGACCATAAGTCCGAACGGACTTATAGTTCGACGAAATGTCCGAACGGACTTAATAGTTCAAAAAGACGAAATGTCCAACGGACTTATAGTTCAAAAGACGAAATGTCCGCAAGGACTTTATGAGTTCAAAAAAGACGAAATGTCCAAACGGACTTGTAGTTCAAAAAAGACGAAATGTCCGAACGGATTATAGTTCAAAAAAGACGAAATGTCCGAACGGACTTAATAGTTCAAAGAGACGAAATGTCTGAACGGACTTATAAGTTCAAAAAGACGAAATGTTCGAACGGACTTCTAGTTCAAAAAGACGAATGTCCGAACGGCTTATAGTTCAAAAAGACGAAATGTCCGAAAGAACTTATAGTTCAAAAAAAGACGAAATGTCCGAAAGGACAAAAAGTTCAAAAAGACGAAATGTCGAACGGACTTTTAGTGTTCAAAGGAAGCAAATGTCCGGAACGGACCTTATATTCAAAAAGACGTGAAATGTCCGGAACGGACTTATAGTTAAAAAGAACGAAATGTCCGACTGGACTTATGTTCAAAAGGAACGAAATGTTTTAACGGCTATAGTTCAAATTAGACGACCATGTTCCGAACGGACTTATGTTCAAAAAGAGGAAATGTCCGAGGACTTTTAATTCAAAAAGACGAAATGTCCGATGGACAAAATTAGTTCAAAAAAACACGAAATCGTCCGAACTTGACTATAGGTTCAAAAAGACCAAAGGATGTCCGAACGGGTCCTTTACGAAGTACATGATCTAGCCGATATAACAATTTTAACACAGACTTCTTCACATGTGAAAATTCTGTAATGATTTGACTGATCATTCCTTTGGAGATAATGGGTTGGTTGTTGATCAAGATAAATCCCTGAAGGACCTACCTCTTATATTGAAGGATATTTTACTTAGCTTTGATTAAATACAGTTTACATTTCTTGCTTTGAGGCAAATGTATATATTTTTATCATGGATCAAATAATTATATCAACAAGGCAAGCATAATTTCTCGCAATGCATTAGTTGTAAGACTGAAGAAGAGTCAGCACAGAATGAAGGAACAGGAAAAGGTTGTTATGAATAATCATAGATATAAATAGAACTCTAGATACAAGGACATGTGCTCTCATAAAAATATAGGGAAGACTTATAGGTAACTTGTAGAACAAGATAAGCAACCCATAAACAAAGATGCCGAATCTTGTGATCTTTTATAATTGGTACAAAAAATGTGCAGTACAGTTAATTTATACGTAATACTTCACGTCTGTTCTGTCAAGATAAGTTATTTTTACACAGAGTCGAGCACTAGGTACCAGACTTTTTTTGCTAATATATTTCTCAAGTAGCATTGTGGACTGATGAATACAGAGAGACAGTATATGATTCATCGATAAATGTAACACAATATATTTCTCGAGGCTTCTATTCATTGTGAGAATAATAGCCGGAATTATCGTGAGGTAGAATAGCAAGTCTCCATTATACTTAATATTCTCCATCTGAATTCTCACACGTGTATTTGAACTCACTTCGTAACGATGAATCTTTAGCATTAAGGATTAAATATTTCTTCCGACATACGGTCGAAGAAACTACATATAGTTTACAGATAGTGACAAGGTTGCTCTAGAGTAGAGATACCTTTGCCAGACATTATTAATAATGCAATGAAGTTCCCAATTTCTGGTTAATATCCGATTCCTGGAAGTAAGAGATCTTTGTACGGAATTGTCCACAAAATTCTATAGATAGGATGTATGCTAATGTAAGTATTAGATTCTCAGACTGTGTATGCAATTCGCGTATGTATCTAGTCTAAATATTGATCTACAATTTCCATGCATCAAAGCATTATAAATTAATTGCAATCTTCACAGGCTTTCAGACTTTTTGAAGAAAATTAGTTATGCATAATGTTTTATATATCTGAGGGAACTAATGCCTGGTAGGTACGAATTGCAGATAAATTATTACCTCACATCTCGAGGTATACGGAGTAACTACATCATATGGCTGCCATCCTCTTTACCTTTATGAGAGATTATATTGTTTCGCATGATTAACGGTCGTACTCTGAGTAGGATATGACGACATGAATATTCTTATCATATATTATCATGAACTGCCACAGACATATCTGTTTTTAAGTTTAATAATCGGATCTCTCACATACCATTAGACATATTCATTCTAGAACATGACGAAAATGTTTGACAAGAAACCTAGAGACTAGTATATTGTAAATGGTTTCCAACTACTTACTTTGAAGAGATAACTTATATGTCCGAAACGGACTCGTAGTTACAATGGCCCTGACACGACTGAAAAAGCTATTCACCGTATGTTAATCGCAGTGACAAGACAAGTCTAAATTTAGTCTGATTGTTAATGATATCAAATTAAGACTTAAGTTTCTTGGCAGGCTGAAGTCGTTGATTTTCGTTACTGTTTACCCTTGATAATAACATGGTTGAGCGTTTATATTCTCTTTCTAAAAGTACACGCTTTTGCATGGAATATTATATAGTGGACAATACGGAGTACGAAATGTCCGTTATAACGGTACAATATTGTTTACGTTTATATAGAAATACGTCGAAACCAGAGTTGAGAAAAAAATACAATATTAAAAAGCTGCAGATTTGTGATGCAAAAGTAATGTCTAAAAAAAGACGATAAATGCTCTCGAAGGAGAGAGTACATATATAGTTTGTCTTTTGTGCAAATAATGCATATATATAATCAACTTTAGTTTACCAATTTGGACAGAGAATATTAAGTTTTTCAATAGACGCTCAAATATTGTCAGCACAAAAAAAGCAAACGCTAACCACATCCATTGAGCAACGTTTCAGTCACACAAGGGAATATCGACGATGATGTTAAACTGCAGCCACTCTATTAGACTCTTCGGCTTATCTCCCAGCCATTTAACGAATATTTTCTTCTTATTTTAAATGCGCTATTTAATATGTAAGCGCAGATAAAATTTATATATCTAAATCACTTTTTTCTTATTATTTGACACATACATGGCTTATATATAGTTGCAACACTCTCTCCAAAAAGGGTATTAGCCGCTCTTTAAAGGAACACGGTGTAAATTTGTCGTCTAGATCAGGTTAACTCTCTTAGGATCCGGACGAAGGAATGTGCTTGTAATAACTGTTGCATGTTTAGTAGTCAATCCTTCATATATACATAATAAAAAGTATATACGAAAATGTTCTTAGAATATAATATACAGATATATATTAGTTATATATATATTATATATATATATATATATATATATATATATATATATATAATATATATATATATTATATATTATAAATATAACATACATAATATATATATATTATATTAATATATATATATATATATATATAATATATATATATATATATTATTTAAATATATATATATATATATTAATATATTTATATATATATATATATATATATATATATATATAGAGAGTTATAGAATAATAGAAAATTTCATTCTTCAGCAGGAGACCCAGGCCTCCGGCCTGAATTTAAATTTTCATTCTCCGGCCTCCGGCTCTCCGGCCTCCGGCCAAAATTACTCTCCGGTGCATTCACACTAAGTATAATAAAATAAAAAAAAATATTAGATTTGAATGAAAATCATTATAAAAAAATAAAAAGTATTAAAACAAATAAAAAACATAATGTTTAATAAATATATGAGTTAAAGCAGAAAAGCAGAAAGTTAAAGCAGTAAAGGAGAAAGTTAAAGCAGTATATGAGTTAAAGCAATAAAACATGAGTTAAAGCAGTAAAAGCAGTAAAACATATAAGTTATAAATCCCTTAGGTGTTCGGTAACACCTCTATTGATTTCTGATTACTGCTTTAAGTATGTAATGTTAATAAATATGTAAGTTAAACAGTAAACTATGAGTTAAAGCAGTAAACAATGAGTTAAGCAGTAAAACATGAGTTAAAAGTAAGCAGGTAAAAAACAAACAGCATACTAATCCTCCCACCTGAGTGTTAGGTAACACTCTATTGATTTCTGATTTACTGCTTAAGGTATGTAATTTAATAAATATGTAGTTAAAGCAGTAAAAACAATTAAGTTAAACAGTAAAACATACGTTACGTAAACATGAGTTAAAGCAGTAAAGCAGTAAAACAACAGCATACTAATCCCTCTTGGTGTTAGGTAACACCTTTATTGATTTACTGATTTTACTGCTTTAAGGTATGTAATGTTACTGTTTTTAATAAAATTTCCGTACAGTTGTAGTAAATAAAATGTTATATATCAGGCACTCTGGTTTTTTTCTTTTTACATAAAATTTTTTAAAATTTATAAATAAAAAGTATTAAGTAAAAAGGTATTAAGTAAAAATTAATGTTAATAAATATATGTGTTAAATATAGGTCTGTAATGAGTTACAAGTTTTAGATTCGCGAAAATGTTTTTAATAAAAAATGTTTTTAAGTATGAAATAAAAATGAATGATTATATATTTATATTTTTCATTCGCGCGGCGGGTCGCACCTGCGGTGCCGGGGCCTCCATCTTTGGCGGGGAGGGGGCTGCTTGCGCGCTGGTGGCAGCTTAGATCTAGGTAGAACAAAAGATGACGTCATCAAAGATGAATCATCAATATAGGTGTATCAAAGATGACTTCATTAAAGATGAGTCATCAAAGATGAGGCAACAAAATTGAGCTTCGCAGCTGTGTGAGTGTAAGTGGTACCTGTGCGTGTGCAGTGGTAAGTGTATAATGGGGCTAGTGTAAGTGTCTATGCGAGTGGTAAGTGTGTTCTTATAAGTGTATAAAATACAACTCATTCGTAGGATAGCAATTCTAGCAGATTTGTAATATACACCAATCGATTCCCTGTACCTTATAACCTAGGGGTAGACACCATATTAGGGCTATTCTAGGCTCAGGGGTGAGGCTAGAAAAGGCTTTGAAAAAGTGGCATCAGTTGGCACTATTGGGTTACAACTTGGCCTTATGTGGCACTCCACTTGGCACTCATTGGCAACTTCCTTGCAACTCATTGGCACTCAATTGCACTCACTTGGCACTCACCGGGCACTCACTATGTGGCACTCATAGAATACTCATAGACCCTAAAGAAATCACTAGATACTTCTTACGGTGATTGGGAACAATCAAAGCCATCAAGTTAGCGTGGGTCAAAATGACCCATGGTGTATGGCAAGGTCAAGACCGAAATCATCATGAATCAAACAGAGGTTAATAGACCTAAAAAAGGGCTAAGTCTAAAGGAAGGACAAAAAAAATTCGTGGGTCAAATTTGACCCATGGTATATGGCAAGGATAAAGCCGAAATATCATGGTCAACAAGGTAAAGACATCAAAAACGGGCTAAGCCCTAAGGCAGCCAAAAATTACCGTGGGCAAAAATGACCATGGTATATGGCAAGTTAAAGCCAGAAATATCATGGCCAAAAAGGTAAAGACAATCAAAACGGGCTAAGCCCCTAAAGGGTAGCCAAAAATTACCGTGGCAAAAAATGACCCATGTATATGGCACGGTTTAAGGCGAAATAAATCATGGGTGCAAACAGGTAAAAAGACATCAAAAACGGGCTAAGCCCCTAAAGGAAGGACAAAAAATTACCGTGGGCCAAAATTGACCCATGGAAGACCAAAGGGTAGCCAAAAATTACCGTGGGCCAAAATTGACCCATGGAAGACCAAAGGGTAGCCAAAAATTACCGTGGGCAAAAAATGACCCATGGAAGATCAAAGGGTAGCCAAAATTACCGTGGCAAAAAATGACCCATGGACGAACAAAAGGGTAGCCAAAAATTACCCTGGGCAAAAACTGAAACACATGGGAAGTCAAAGGGTTGGGTCGAAATATCATGGTAACAAGGTTAAGACATCAAAAAGGGCTAAGCCCCTAAAGGAAGATCAAAAATTACCGTGGGCAAAAATTGACCCATGGTCGAAAAAATTAGGGGGGCGTAAAATAGGGGGCAATACGTACAACGGTTGCTAACGCAACCGTTTGGCGCAACCCTTCTTCGAAGGGTTGCCAAAAATCAGGGTTGCCGAAAAAATTGGGGTTGCCAAAAAATTAGGGTTGCCAAAAAATTAGGGTTGCCGAAAAATACCGTGGGCCAAAATTGACCCATGGAAGACGGAAGGGTTGGTCGAAAAAAGGTAAAGTCCCAAAGGCAAGGCCCAAAAAGGTCAAGGGCAGGTAAAAATTTGGGCCTCAAAAAAGGTCAAGCCCAAAAAGGTAAAGGTCAAAAAAGGTCAAAGGCAGGTAAAAAATTGGGCTCAAAAAAGGTCAAAAAAGGTAAAAAGCGCTGTGGTCAAAATGACCAACACGTCCAAAATCCATCTCCTACTACTTTCTTGGTCGCACCCATACACCCAGGTTTCGACTCCAGTTATCCAGTTAGGAACTCTGTATCCCTGTTGACTGTTTCCAGCCATGTCTTGTGCAACGTCCAGGTCTGATCTTCCCTTTGCTCTGCTGTAGAAGTTGCACAAAATTGGGCTGCCACCTTGAGAAATTCTAATGCAGTCTTTGTAATATTACATAACAGGAATCTCTGCTTATACGCGATGTCATCAGGGAAATTTCTCTCGGCGTCAGAAGACGATCTGGCATTTATCAAGGCCCCTCACTATCTCAATGATTTCTGCATTCCTGCTTGTTGACGGCCTATCCTGAACGTTCGTTTGATCTTCTCTTGGACGACTTGCCTGCAATTCTTAACACCAGTTGTACCAAGTATTTTATTGGGTCACCTCCATTTCTTCTGTCACCAAATAAGTTTAGTTGAATCTTGAGAATTGTTTTCACCAGCGGTATCAGAATCCTTCTGGCAAAACTTGCATTAAAGTATCTTTGCTTAACACTCCGTCAATCTCATCTCAGTATTAAAACTCCGTCCGTTCACACAACACTGGCCTCACTCAGCAGCAGCCAGCAGCAGCTGAACTTGTCCTTTAAGCCTGAAAACACCTGCTCGCGCACAATTTTCCCGCACTTCACTTTAGTGCGCCAACTCAAGTAATTACTATTCCGCGTGACATGAACAGGTCGGAATACTTCAGACAAGACCTCGTATATATGAATTTGTATATAAGATTTTATCAAAGTAAATTTAGATCTCATGAAGATTTTATTTTCGAAATTATTTAACCAATTCATTTAATTACCAATTTAATACATGCAATATAAACAACACGTGCATATATATATATATATATATATATATAATATATATATATATTATATATATATTATATATATAACTATATATTATATATATATATATATATATAATATATAATATTATATATATATATAATTATATATATATATATATATATCGTACGTTTTTATACAAATATACTCTCCAGTAAACAACTTTATATGTAATACAAAGAAAATAACTTAATTTATAAATACACATGTAAGATTTATTTAAGTAAATATACTCGTACATGACATACATACATATATGCCCATGCAAACATATATCATACACACATACATATATTTACAATACATATATTTACATACACAAAGATTATTTTCAATTCTTTTTTGTAGAGCATTGTAATACGCATTTAATAATAGTTCACGCTCAAAGGAATATAATTGTGTCCCAAACGCCATTTTTACGTAGCATGTAAAGATCGAAACAAGTCTGCATTCATAGTTAAGCAGACCTCTATTTTACGGTTTCAATATTGATACACGAGGTGACGTTATTATGGGATAATTTAATACCAAGATTATCAGTTAAGCAAGTCGTAATGAGAACTTTTGGGACGTGATATGGAGATTTTGAGTCGTCGGTGTTGGTACCATTGATTGATCTCCGATGTTTTTCTTTGTCAGTTTTTTCTTCGTCATTGAGGTTAACTCTTTTTATGGATGATTTGTTTTACCTTATGTTGTCCTTGTTTGACTTTTTGCGGCATTTTGGTCTTTGGTTCTGGTGGTATTATGTTGTAATACTGGTTGTTATACTTATGCGAGCTGAGTTATTGCACGACGTGTATGTGTAAGAAGCGGGACAGAACTTATAAAATGAGTTGTTAATTTTTTATACTTGTACCATGGCTAAAAAGATGGAGTAAAGAGGAGTAAGTAATAGCACGAAAAACGTGGGCCGATCAGCTTGAATTAAGAGTGCGAGGAGGGGCTGGGCCTTACTGATTTACTGATGTTACTTGCTTTAAGGTAAATTAATGGTTTTTAAGTAAGAGATGTACGTAGAGAGCAGTCAGTTGATGATTGAAGGATGACATTACTTACCAAACCGTACTACGTCTTATATTGTATTGATAGAAATTAAATCTATACTTTCGTGTTTTTTAAAACAGATCAATAGAAAAGACTAGTGGATACTTTATATAATATAATTTTATTTCCTGTAAATGAAAAAAATTGGAAAGAAGAAAGAACTGTTTTTATAATCTTTTCCATAAAGATTACTGATATAAAAATAAGGATATTCTCTAGGATAAAGATTCAAATTGAGTCATTGTATTTGAAGAAAAAAATTTCTTATAGAGTTTTTTTTTTTTTTTTTTTTTTTCTTGG
>JABUQX010060440.1:55000-61827 GCA_015478945.1 Trachelipus rathkii
CACTTCATGAACATTGCCCCTATTCAATTAAAGGAACTACTCGAGGTAATTGCTAGTAGTTGGTTCACGAATCAGTCGCTCAAATGTTGCCTTTGCCACGACAAACTTGTCATAACAAGGAAGAACAGAAAAATTAATTAGATATAATAGAAAAAAATTTGACATAAAAAAAAGACTGAGCTGGAATGATGATCATAGATAAACGAAAAAATTGTATTCTTTTTCAATTTTTTTTGTTTCATTTCACGTTTATAGATTAAAAACTCTTATTAATATTGAATCTTTTTTCTTAAAACCCAACAACTTATTCATACGTGAAAGAGAATATGAAATGAAGAAACCAATTTTCTTTCATCTTGATCTATCAATTTTATTGAAGACATTTTCAGTAACTTTGTTTTATATTATTTACTTTGTCTTATTGTTAGGTTTATTGAAAATCAATTTTCCCCTAAATGTTTTTCGAATTCCAATAAATAATAGTAATAATAATTCTGAAACAAAATAAATGAATAATTTGTGCTTATTTGGCTTTTAATTTTAAAGTATTGTATTAATCTTTATAATTTGTCTTCATTTTCACTTTGGGACAAACTACACATGAAAAAGTACACATAAAATTTCTACACATAAAATTGTAAAACCATTTCAGTAATTTTTAAGAAAAGAGATTAATGATTTTTACATAACATCAAAGCAAATTTTATTCTATTTGTAGGAGGGTGGTTCCTCCTTGCATGGAGCACATATCAAAAATGTCCATAAAAGGAGGTAGGTAGGTCTTAAGCTACCCTTTATAGGTTTGATATTCACATTTGTATAGAGTACTCAACGCATATCTCAGTTTGTAGGTGTGTAGGTGTGTGTGTGTGTGGTGTGTGTGCAAAGGTGTGTGTGTGTGTGTGTGTGTGTGTGTGTGTGTGTGTGTGTGTGTGTGTGTGTGTGTGTGTGAGTGTGTAAAGGTAGTGTGTGTGTGTGTGTGTGTGTGTGTGTGTGTGTGTGTGTGTGTGTGTGTGTGTGTGTGTGTGTGTGTGTGTGTGTAAGTAGGTGTGTGTGTGTGTGTGTGTGTGTGTGTGTGTGTGTGTGTGTGTGTGTGTGTGTGTGTGTGGGTGTGTGGGGGTAAGGTTAATGATACATTTCTCATATTTTGTAAATTAATATTTAATATTTATATAAAACAAAGATTTAAAAAATTTAGATAAAAAAAAATCTTTAAAAATATAACATTTGCAATATCAAAAAGGAACAAATTCTCTGAATAAGAAATTTGGAAATATTTTCAAATTCTTGGAAAATCAAAAATATAAAAAAAAAGAAAATATGAAAAAAGTAAACCAGGTAGAAGAATGAGGTTTTTTGAAATTATTGACAGCTCAGAGGTTATAATATTCAGATTATATACAGGGCAGATATATAGATATAAATATAGAGAGGATATATATATATAAGTTATATATATACATATATATAAACATATATACATATAAATGAATAAGAAAAAGATATATACATAGGCACAGAGCTCATACAAATATATATAGTATATATATATATATTTTGTGTATATATATAGTTATTGTTATATATATATATATATATATATATATATATATATATATATATATATATATATTACTAGTATATATATATATATATATGTTATATATATATTATATATATATATATATATATATATACGTAGTGGAGAAAACAAGAGGTAAATGAACAGTTTGAAGGAGTGATGAAATGAGACACAAGGGACAGAGTTTTTCTGAAGTTGAAGCTAGTTGTTAAGAATGAGAGACATAACCTGTTTAGAACAATTAATAGGATGAAAGCTTTTGTAACTGATGAAATGATGTGAGGAGTGTGGAAAGAACACTGAAAATCTGCACAATATTAACAGTAATGATGTGGTGTTAGTGTGAATGTGTGTGGGTGTGATGGTGCAAGAAGGTGAATAGGTAATGGGAGAAAGCTGTATAGTGAATATGTAATAAGAGAAGGGAGAAAGCTGAAGAATGGTAAATCTGTATAGATGAAATTACTGGTGAAATGATCAAGAGCGGAGGCGAGATGGTGATTGATTGACGGAAGTAGTAATAAAGCGTTTGGTGGAGGGAATAGTTCCATGGGATTGAGGAGAGTGGTAATAGTCCCTATATAAGGGTAAGGGAGAAAGGGGTAACTGCAGAAACTATAGGGGAATAAGTTTATTGAGTGTTGTAGGGAAGGTATATGCTGGTATTTTGGTCGAAAGAGTGCGTCGAATGACTGATTGGTGAAGAACAAGGTGCGTTTAGGAGTGATAGAGGATGTGTGGATCAAATCTTTACAAACAAATTACTGAGAAAATGAGGGAGAAGAAGAATTATATTTAAGCTCAGATTTGCAGCAAGTGTAAGGATAGAGCATTAGAAGCTTTATGGCAGGCATTAGTGATATATGGTGTTGAGGTAGGCTTCTATTGGAATCAAAAGAATGTATGACGATAGTGAAGCTTATGTAAGAATAAATGATGTCAGTGTGAATGGTTTAATATTAATAGCGGAGTGAGACAGGGTTGTGTTATGTCTCCTTGGTTATTCAATTTGTATATGGATGGGGTTATGAAAGAATTCGAGGTGGGGATGGCAGGAAATGGTGTTAGAATGATGGAGAATGGAGATGAGTGGAGGGTGCCCTACCATTAGAGATGATTTGGCTCTGTGTGGCGAATCTGAAGAGAGTTTGAGGATTGGTAGAGAGATTTGGCAGGGTATGTAAAAGGAGGGGTGTGCAAACGATAAGAGTAAGGTTATGGCTGTGAGTGAGGACAGTCCTCGGTGCGGTTATGTTAGATGGTGAGCAGCTGATAAGTGTCTGAGCTTTAGAGTATGTGTTGGATGAGAAGGGAACGGATGATGCAGAGTGTAGTAGGAAAGTTGTGAATGGTAAAAAGGTTACAGTAATTAAATCGTTGGTTAATGTAAAGGGACTAAGTCTTGAGTGCGCTATGGTCTTACATGAGGGTATGTTGTTACCTGTGTTATTGTATGGTAGGTGAGACTATGGTCTGAATAAGAAGTATAGATCCAAACCAATGTGTGTTCAGATGGACAATCTAGGGGCATGCTAGTGTGGGAAGAATTAATAAAATGAGGAATGAAAGCCTATTAAATAGTTGTGTGGTGTGAAGAAGTGGGGCAGCGAGAGAATAAATGAAGTATGTTGAGATGGTTTGGTCATGTGGAAATATGAGGAATGTTAGATAGTTGATGCATAGTGGGGAGTGTGTTATGAACAGACCTGGTTGGGAGACTGAAGAGAAAGTGGATTGAGTCGGTAGACGAATGTCTGAAGGAGAGAAATGGAGTTTGGCAGAGTCGAGAATAAAGGCAGCATGATAGAAGAGAATAAGGTTTGGGTGGTATGGGGGCATGAGATGGTTGTGTTCACCTGGGCCAAGGGATGAACCCCTTACATTGACGATTTCACTTATTGAGGGTCCGTCGCGGTCCCATGAAGCCTTCTAGGGCGGATTTTCTGTCTGTGACGAGTTTTCAATAACGATAGTACGTAGGCGGTAAGGTTGGGCCGATTATTATGTTCTGCCGCTTCTTTTCCGAATAGCGCAACCTTTACTCCAGCCCGGAAAAGGCAGATAAAGAAAGAAAGACAGAGAATATATATATGTTAAGATATATATATATATATGTTAAGGTAAAGATATATTAGTTGATATATATATATATATATATATATATATATATATATATATATATATATATATATATTTATATAGATATGTATAGTTGTTAAAATATATTTAACCATATATATATACATATATATAACTACAGAGCAAATATATATATATATATATATATATATATATATATATATATATATATATATATATATATATATATATGTACTGTATATATATATATATATATATATATATATATATATATATATATATATATAGTAAGTTATTTATATGATATATATATATATATATATATATATATATATATATATATATATATATATATATACAGTTGTCACCACCACTCGGGAAGAGCCCTATTCAGGGAGGGGGTGTTGCACGCCAAAATTTCATCCTCTAGAATTACACAGATGAACATAGACGCAGGCTTTAAAGTGAGGGAGATTAAATTCACAGCAGGAAACACAGAAGATGGAAGAGAATTCCACAGAAATAGAGGTGGCAGGAAGGAAGCACCTGGAGTTACCTAATATCTACAGAAAATTGTGCAGGTAGACACTGCACCCCTTGTGCTACGAAGGCGCAAGTTCCTCGAACACCTGCTACTGTGAGGTACCAGTAGAAAGAGATAAAGTACTAAACATTGCGCCGCAAAGATAGAGGGTCAAATGAACTGGAGTACAGAACAGTTTATAAAGCTCTGTTTAATTCGACCTATCCAAAACCGGGGTGAAACAAGAACTCTGTGATATGAGAGAACAGTACTCCATACAAGGGTTGATGAGACCCTTTGTATAGCTGGAGTAACTGAGAAGATGAAGAAAGTCTCTCAGTCTAAGTAAACTAAGTTTCATAAAGCACCAGCAACTGTTGTGATGTGGAGGTTTCAAAATATATGTTTTATTTATGTTAAGGCCAAGGATGTTTATATTATCAACAGGAGACGAGAGAACCGTCAGAAAGAGATAGGAAAGTTAGAAGGTGTTTTAGATTGGGAGATCGCAGCAGTTGAAGTTTCAGCAAAGTTAATTTCAGCAGATTAGATGACCCTACCACTGCCCTATCCAGATCAGCGAGAATAGAATCGGAAAGATTAAGACGATATACTAGAAGTAAAAGAATGAGCAGAATTGAATGAGTTGAAGAATGAAGGGTCAGGTCATCGGCATATGAGTGGATAAATTGCGTGTGTGAGAATATCATTAATGTAAAGTAAGAATAAAGTAGAGATAAGACAGAACCCTGAGAACACCACTTTTGACAGAAAAGAAGAAGTCGCCTCATCAACCACAGCCGATATTGAGCGACTTGAAAGAAAGCTTACATAAGTGTTAAAGAGAAGGAGGAAACTCCAAAGGAGGAACTTGAGAGTAGTGACCGCGTGCCATACCTGGTCAAATGCTTAATATGTCAAGCGCCACCACGCAAGTCTCACCGTAGTTCCTAAGAGCGGATAAATCCAAAGAAACTATGGTTAAATAAGAAAGTATATAGCCAGCAGATCTTCGAACGCCGAAAGCCAAAATAAGATCATGAGCAAAGAGAATGAGATTCCGTAGATGGTCTAGGAAGTAAGATTTAAAGAAGGGTTTCAAAGATCTTAGATAGAATACAAGTGAGAGTTATAGGGCGATAGTTAGGATCAGAGCGGCTTCCTTTTTCGAAATAGGTTGGACATGTGCGTGCTTCCAACACTGAGTGAAAGTGTATTAGTATTGAGATAGAGAATATAGTTGAACGAGGAGGGGCCAGCACAGAAGCACACCCCTTCAAAACTGGGAGAAGCTGTCCAAACGTTCATAGATTTCAGGAGTTCATGCACCCGATCAAATGTAATCACAGGCAAAGACATAGGACATCTGAGCGTGAAGGAGGAGGAGAGTGAATGCCATAATCAACCAGGGCTGAGTTAGAGGACAGAACAGGAGGCTGGTAGATTACCTTTTCAGTTAGAGAGTTAGGAACAGAGCCATGAGATCGAATAAGAGGAGTGAAAGTGAGAGATTTACAGAGCTGTTAGAAGATGTTTTGGTAAGAGGCCAGGAAGATTTTTTCCACTGCAGAAGAAACCCAAGAGGTTATACTGTTTCATTTAAAGCCCGGCTTTGCTCGTCGTGAAGAGTATCCCTGCAACGATTTCTAGCTGAATGAAAATTAGTAAAGATGATAGGGAGAGCGAGAATGTCAATTTCAGATACTGCCCAAGTTCTGTTCGCCACGTTAGAGAGAACAAGCACGATCGAACTATGGATTGAGGAAAGAAAGATTTAATGAAGAAGGAAATGAACCTGCCTATCCTGTCAACGATTACAGAAGCCGAAGTGTCAATGAGTCAAAGCAGTCATTCCACCATATAGTTAGCGAAGACGCAAGGCTCTGACATCAGCCTGATCAAAGCGCTGCAGTGCATAGGGCATAGTGATGGAGCTGTTGGAGAGAAAGTATTAAAGTTAAGAGATATAAGGCTGATTTACCAATAGGAGCGATGGTGGTGTATTTATAGAGAAGGACTAGTGGTGAAACATAGGTCAAGTGTGCTCAAGAATTGGTTGGGAGGATCCGGAATGTGTGTAGGTTTCTTTGATTAGTTGCTCCAGATCATTGAGAATGTTGAATGATCAACAGAATCTTTCCCACCTTAAATCAGTGGCATGAAAGGACTCCAACCATTTCAGTGTTAGTGTACATTGAAATACCCTAAATAGAGTGACTGCTGTGTATTTGATGAGAAGATATAACAGTCTCGTGAGAGGTAGTAAGATATTCAAAGAAAGAGTGAAAATCTGTTCTGCTAGATAGAACAGTAGCAGAAACACAAGATTATTGTAGTAGAAGGAAGAAAGATTTTTGAGCCAGCAGAGCATCAAAGGTATCCAGGACGCTGAGACGTTATGGGAGAAAAGATAAGTCGCGCCGTAGAACAATACTCCACCCTCTAGATGAAACAGGAAATGTTATAGTTAGATACATTAAACGAGTTAGTGATGAATTCAGCTATCGAGTCTCATGACAAGAGCAAAGGTTAGGCTGAATAGATAGAAATAAAAACGCAAAGGTTTTATGATAAATGCGAAAACGGTTAAACACCCAATCAAGACCTGAATCGAAGCACACT
>JABUQX010060441.1:0-5000 GCA_015478945.1 Trachelipus rathkii
AGAGCGATTAAAATAAGATTTTAATTGTTTTATGTGTAAAAGCTAATTCCCATATAACAGCTTTTGTACCCAATGATAATCAATTAGCCAAATGAGTCTGTTTTTAGCCTCCTTATGATATAAGTTTTCCAACAATGCTGGATAAAGTGTATTTTGTTGCAACAATTTCCTGTTCAACTCTTAAAGGCAACACAAAGGTAAGTGAGGAGGAGCAATAGATAATGTAGTCAACGCTCTTTTACATATTAAAAATGCCATGACAGGTTAATAATAATTCTTTGATAATTTACATGAATTAGAGTACAATATTCAAACTTTCATTGGTGCAAAACAGCGAATTTTTCAGCAACTGTTATTGGGTTTACAATTTAATGATCGGGAAGTTTTTAGCATGCCTTTCCTCATTGACAATGATTTAAATTTAAATTATAGAATTCACGGCATGAATACAGCTGTTGAAAATAGTAAGAAAAATGGTATTCCTTTAAAGAATTCTTTTTTTATGACAGTGGAGACCATGATATGTTTGACATAGATTGTTTATTAGGCACAGACATTATTCATATTCGTCCTTCGCTTTAATTTTAAGTTAATTAATGTCTAGATTTGTTTTAAAATTTGCAAAATCAGTAAGTTATACATATAGGTAATGTTCAGAAATTTTTTACCGAAATCAAATCATAGAAGTAGATAACGTGAATTTCAATTCGCATTGATAGAAGAGGAGGAGCTGCTTTAGTGAAGTGACACCATTGGTAATTTGATTTTAAATCCTATTAAAAGTTATTTTCACCCTTTTGATAATATTTACTGATGATTCTGAAGTAGAACTGACTTGAATATTTGTTGTCCATGGAGAGTGTATGTATTTCCTACTAAAGAAGGAGTAATGACTAAGCATCTATGCTGAAAGAATCATGATTAAAAATTTAAGAATGAATATTCTTCGCAGGATGGCAATTAAATTATGTCAAAACTCCTTGGATAGAAGAAAAAATTAAAAATGTTTCTATTAGGTATGTTTGATATCTATTTCTTTTGAGAGTATTAAAGTAGATCATGGTTGGAATAAGCGCAATCTAGAGAAAGTTACATTTAGAGAAGTAAAGAAGTCAATATGTTGCAAATAATACAAGTAGAACACTTGTAAATATTTTTCCAAGATTTATGAGATGTGATTATATATTTATACCTCACAGACCTATAATAAGAAGTGAGGAGCAGATCACAACTAAGATAAGACCTGTCTTTAATTGCTCTTTTAAAATATCTAAAGACAGCCCTTCCTTGAATCAGGCTTCTTATGCTGGTTTAGATTTAATGAACTCCCTTTTAAAATTACTTTTAGTATTTAGAACTAATAATTATGTTGTCCTTAGTGACATTAAACAAGCCTTTTGTCTATCAAATTAAGAGACGAATATGACAAAAACAAATTCTGTTTTTTATGGTATCAGGAAGATGAATTAATCTCTTTCAGGTTTAAAACTTTACTGTTCGGTTATACAGCGTCCCCTTTCATTCTCCATTATATAATGAAACATCATGTAGAAAAGTTCCCTGATGATAAGTGTAGGGATATCTTGTCTTCTAATTTTTTTGTAGACAACCTGATTTTTACAGGCAATAATTGCAAAGAATTGGAAAAGTTGTACCATCTTACTTTTGAAAGAATGAACCAGGGTGGGTTTGAACTTCGCTCTTGGAATAGTAATTGTGAGCAGTTGTGTGAGAGAGAGTATGAGAATGGATGGTAGGTATGTGGAGCATGAAAATGAGTATGAAAAGGTGCTTGGGTATAAATGCAATTTAAAGAAAGATTCCTTGCATGTGTCGTCAGTAAGTTATAGGAGCTCGTGTAGTACAAAGCGACAGATACTTTCTGAAACTTCAAAGTTGTTTGATCCTTTAGGACTTACAATACCTATTACGTAAGAGGGAAGTTGTTAATGAGAAGTGTTTGGGAAGCTAAAAAAGAATGGGATGAAAAATTATCTGGGGAAATGTTGACTGAATGGGGTAAACTGAAGGAGGATTTAAATGAATTGAGTAAGATTGAGTTTCCACGTCAAGTTGTGAATGAAAGTGAATCCTATGGTCTGAATATATTTTGTGACAGTTCTGCTAAATGTTATGGGTTTGTTGCATATGGTTCAAGTGAAGGAAAAAATAACCTTTTGTTTGCCAAGGCCAAAGTAACACCTGTTAAAAAGACCTATAGTATTCCAACCTTAGAACTATTAGGAGTCCTTTTAGCTTTAAAATGCATATCCACTATTTTAGACTCTTATTTTAACATCATTTTTGAATATGTAAATATAGGTGTGGACTCACAAGTAGTTCTTAATTGGCTTTTGACAGGTGAAACCAAGGTCAAGGCTAAGTATGTTAATAACAGGTTAAAAGATGTTATCACTTTGTGTGATGACATCAGAAGTAAATATAAACTAAAAATTATTTTTAACTATGTGCAAACTGCTCAAAACCCAGCAGACCTTTTGACCAGGGGTTTAACTTTTAAACAATTTGCGAAAAATTTAAATATGTGGAAACATGGTCCAGAGTGGCTTTGTAAGGATCTGGAGAGGTGGCCAAAATTTCCAATGCTTTCACTTTCTCCAGAATTTAGTAATTTTGCTACATTAAATTTTAATACTAATGTAATTAATAATAAACATAATAATATTGATGAAATATTGGAAATAAATAAATTTAGTAAATTTGAAAAAGTAATAAATATAACTAGTTATTTGTTTATGTTTCTAAGCAAAATTACTAAGGAAGACCCTTGCAAAAAAGCTCTTAAATATTGGATCAAAAAAGTACAAAACTCTTCATATACTAAAGAGATTGCATTTTTAAAATCGGATCAAAAGGGTGCAATACCTAACCTAGTTAATAACTTAAATTTATTTTTGGATGGTGATGACATTTTAAGATCAAAGGGTAGAATATCTAAAATGTACATACTTTAATTATGATATCAAAAATCCTATCCTTTTGTCAAGATACCACCACTTCACCACCTTATTAATTTTGAAGGCTCATAAAAAAATGCAGCATTTGGGATTAGATAGCACATTAAATTATATTAGAAACCAAGGTTTCTGGATTCCCAAAGCTCGCATAGCAATAAAAAAGGTCTTAAATCAGTGTATGTTATGCAAAAAAATCAATGTGCGTGCTTTTAAATATCCTAAGTGCACTGACATCCCTAAACATCACATGAATTTAGTAATGCCTTTTAAATTCACAGGCATTGACTTTACTGGTCATATATTTGTGACTAATGAGACTACAGGTAAACTGGACAAGATGTTTATCCTATTATTCACATGTCTTAATGTAAGATCAATTCATTTAGAACTAGTCCCTGACATGGGTGTGACAAATTTTTTACTAGCTTTTCAAAGGTTTTGTAACCTATATACCATCCCAGATTTCCTTTACTCTGATAACGCTAGAACATTTGTGAAAGGGGCAGACATCTTGTCTAGGGCTCTGGGGTCCAATGAATTCAGGGATGAACTCAAAATTAACAATATTAAGCATATTCGTATTCCCAATTATTCAGCTTGGTGGGGGTCTTTTTATGAGCGTCAAATACGCACTTTGAAAGTTTGTATGTATAAAGTTATTGGTAGGAAGAGGTTAAATTATTTCGAACTTTTAACAACTCTGTCTTTTATAAAGAATGCTATTAACAGCAGGCCTCTCACATATAGATCAGAAGCTAGTGATCTTGAAACCATAACTCCTAACTCATTCATTCGTTTGAATTGTAATACTTCTCTTATTTTAAAGGATGCAAATAAAGAAGTCTGGAAGGAACCTGACAGGGGTTCTTTAGAAAGCACTCTTGATACTCAAGAGCAATTATTTAATCAGTTTAAACAACTATGGTATGAAGCTTACCTATTAGATCTAAGGGAAGCTATGACTGATATATATCAAATCTCTTGGGAAAATAAAATCAAAGTAAATGATATAGTGCTAATAAAATCCATCTTAAAGCCTCGTCCCTTCTGGATGATGGGTAGAGTTATGGAAGTTGTAATTGGTTATGACAACAAAATAAGAACTGTTAAAGTTAAACAAAGTAATGGACAAATATTATACCATTCAATAAGTAATTTGTATCCATTAGAATTGTCCTTAATAATAGATAAAGTCTCTAATGATAAAGATAAATCAAATAATGGTGATAAAGCAGCTGATGACTCGGAGGCAGTAGTTGGTAGACCTAAACGTCAAGCAGCCCTAAAGTGTGACAAGCTCATTAAGTCCAAACTAGACTCATTAAAATAGTCATTGTACCAAGGCTACAATCTCTCTCGGGGAATTTGTTAAAATTTTGCATTTTAACTTTTTATTTACAGTAAAAAGGTTAATTTATTTATTAAGCTTTATTTATTTTTAAAATAAAGGTACTCTGCATCTTTTTGTCGACATGGATAGTCATCGTTTCCCTGTAATATTTAACCAATTGAGCAAGGCGCATGTGTGTCGCGCAGCCTCCTTGATCATAATATTATAATAAAAAAAAGTTAGTACTTGTGACCATCGTTCGGAAAAAGTTGTTTTTGTTTATATGCAACTTTTAAATTGTTAAGCATATAACAGTGCAAGTTCTACTTAAATTAGACTATAATCCCAACCTAGTTTATGTTGGGAAATATTTATGTAATACTTTTCTCTAATTGAAATTCCTTAAGTTAAAAATAAAGAACAGTGCAATATCGTTCTGAAAGTCAAATTAATTTTTGAAACTACCATCATTAATTGCTCCTATCTTATGATTCAATGCAAAGGATCTCTGTAATTATAATTTATTATTTCGAGGTAGAGCCTGGCCAGGAACTGTTTTTGGGTAATAAATTGGTAGGTCCTAAGCATATTAAAGTTGCCGTAATTATTTATAGAGGTACGACACTTTTCTATTCTTTATTAGTGTTAATACAGTGTTGTTATTTAAATAATCTCTTTCCAAGAAGTTATGT
>JABUQX010060441.1:12500-25000 GCA_015478945.1 Trachelipus rathkii
TGGTCAGTATAGGTGAAAGGTAATAGAGTATATATAATGGTTACTGCTTTAGCAAATGAAGGGTGTTTAGTTTGTCAGAATAGGTGAAGAGGTAATAGAGTTATATATATGGTTTACTGCTTTAGCAATGAAGGGTTTAGTTGTCAGAATAGGTGGAAGAAGGTATGAGAGTATATTATATGGTTTAGCTGCTTTAGAATGAAGGGGTTAGTGTGTCAGAAATAGGTAAGAGTAATAGAGAATTATATGGTTTACTGCTTTAGGCACAATGAATGGTTTAGTTGTCAGTAATTAGTGCAAGTATATAGAGTATATTTATAGGATTTACTGCTTACATGAAGGGTTTTAAGTTGTAGTAAGTAGGTGAAGAGGTAATAGAGTTCATATTTGTTTTCTGTTTAAAGAAGTGAGGGTTTAGTGTCGAATAGGTGAGAGGTAATAGAGTATATAATGGTTTACTCTATTTAGCATGAAGGTTTAGTTTCAGAAATAGGTTGAAGAGGTAATCAGAGTATAGTATGTTTAACTGCTTTACAGCAATGAGGGTTTTAGTCTTGTCAGAATAGGTGAAGAGGTAATAGAGTATATATATGGTTTACTGCTTTAGCAATGAAGGGTTTAGTTGTCAGAATAGGTGAAGAGGTAATAGAGTATATATATATGGTTTACTGCTTTAGCAATGAAGGGTTTAGTTGTCAGAATAGGTGAAGAGGTAATAGAGTATATATATATGGTTTACTGCTTTAGCAATGAAGGGTTTAGTTGTCAGAATAGGTGAAGAGGTAATAGAGTATATATATGGTTTACTGCTTTAGCAATGAAGGGTTTAGTTGTCAGAATAGGTGAAGAGGTAATAGAGTATATATATGGTTTACTGCTTTAGCAATGAAGGGTTTATGTTGTCAGAATAGGTGGAAGAGGTAATAGAGTATATATATGGTTACTGCCTTTACGAATGAAGGGTTGTTGTCAGAATAGGTGTAAGGTAACTGAGAGTAATATAATTGGTTACTGCTTTAGCCAATGAAGGGTTTAGTTGTCCGAAATGGTGATAGAGGTTAATTAGAGTATATTTGGTTTAAAATGCTTTACCGCAATTGAGGGTTAGTTGTTCCAGACTTAGGTGTAAGAGGTAATAGAGTATTTATGTTTTACTGCTTTAAGCAATTGAAGGGTTTATGTTGTCAGAATAATGAACGAGGTAAATTAGAGTAATAGTATATATGGTTATCTGCTTAGCAATGAAGGGTTTAGTTGTCGAATGGTGAAGAGGTTAATGAGAGTATAAATATGGTTACTGCTTTAAGCAATGAATGTTTAGTTGTCAGAATAGTGTGAAGAGGCTAATAGAGTATATATATGGTACTGCTGTAGCAAATGAAGGGTTTTTAGTTGTCAGAAAGGTGAAGAGGGTTAATAGGAGTAATAATGGTTTTACTCTTTAGCAATGAAGGGATTTAGTTGTCCAGAATAGGGTGAAGAGGTAATTAGAGTATGTCTATGGGTTATCTGCTTTAGCAATGAGGTTTAGTTGTCAGAATAGGTCAGAGGTAATAGAGTATATATTATGGTTACTGCTTTAGCAATGAAGGGTTTAGTTGTCAGAATAGGTGAAGAAGTAATAGAGTATTGGAAATTCTTTTCATAATCCCCGAAATGTGCAATAAGAGCAGTTAAAGGCTCCTCAATCCTAACAAGAGGGCAAATCTACTTCTAATAAATATAAAGACTATCTTAATAATTATAAAATTTAACAAGAATAAGATTATTACTCACCAATATTTTATGTAATCAATAGCTTATAAATTATATATCTATTCCAAAGAAATTAATACTTGGATTGAGACTTGCATGTTAAAGGATTTGTTTAGATAAAGAAAACGTAGTTTGTTTAAACTTGACTAAAGCTTTTGGCCACGAATTTACGTAACATCAAGGAATATTTTGTTCCAATGAAAAATTAGGTTTAGGGAGATAACAAAGTTGATGATGGGTTAGTAGTTTTCAATAGGATAGATAGAATATACTAACAGCTAGACCTGCTAAAGTCAGAAATAATACAAAAAGTTAAGTCTATCTCGGCTACCTAGAACCTGAACCTAATTAACTGTTGGAACTAAAATCCTCTAATGACATAAAGGCAATATAAATAAGGCCTAAAACTATTTACAATTTATAATACTTATCAAATTCTTCAGAAGACATTGGAGGCAAATTTCATAAATTAATGCAAAATAATAAGAGTACCACGATGCTACATTTTTGTCCCTTAGCGTAGTCTAATCTCTCCTCAATATTCAAAAGCACATGCCTCGGATTTTAGGCTTAAAGTATTGCGGAAGGCAGAAAAGCCACTAGTGGAAATATCATTAAATTACCATAGTGTAAATATTATTAAATTACCATAGTGTAAACATTATTAAATTACCATAGTGTAAATATTACTAAATTACTATAGTGTAAATATTATAAAATTACCATAATGTAAATAATAGTAAATTACCACAATGTAAATATTATTAAAATTACTATAGTGTAAATATTATTAAATTACCATAGTGTAAATACAGTAGGACAAAAAATTTATAATAACAGAGAAGGTCATTAATATATATATATATATATTATAATATTATATATATATACGAGTATATGATGTCGTATGCTGATGATTTGGCGTGTTAGAGCGAGGATGGACAAAGGTTAAAGACGTGGTGAGAAACATATGAAATAAAATAGGAGAAAAAGGATTGATGGTGAATGTAAAAAAACAAAGATTCTTGTTATAGGTAAAGAGGAGGAGGAAGGACTGAGAGTGGTGGTAGAAGGAGAGGAGATTGAAAATGTAGGGTGGTATAAATATCTTGGTGGGGTTTTTACAAAGGAAGGAGGAAACAACAGAGAGATCACGGATATGATAGTGCAATACCGGAGGGCGGTGGGAGCTTTGTATCCCAGTATGAGAGACCAACAAATGGATGTGGCGATCAAGAGAGTTATTTATAACAGCTTACTGATGCCTATTCTGTTGTATGGAGCAGAGACATGGAGTACTACAAAGAATTGACAAAGGCAGAATACAATCAGCAGAGATGAAGTTTCTGAGAGTTATGGTGGGGAAAACTAGAAGAGACAGAGTAAGAAACGTGAGGGTGAGAGAGGAGGTAAGTGTAAGGTCTACAATACATAAAATGGACGCAGCTAAATTAAGATGGTGGGTCATTTGGAGAGGATGCCAAAAAATAGAGTGGCGAAGGGAAGATGGAGAAGGATGCCGGAGGGGGTGAGATAGAGAGAGGAAGACCTAGAAAGAGATGGAAAGACTCGGTAGAGAATTCTTTGAGAAGGCACGAACTTCCCGCAATGCAGACTTTGATAGAGCAGGAGGTGCGTGTAGAAAAGATAAAGACGACTCTGGTGTCCGCCTGACATGCATGAATAGGCTTACCTAGAGGGACCTATCAAAATTATACCAACGTGGGGCATGCGCATGAACTCCACCTTTGACTCATCACCATACTCTCATAAATTTGGTAATTGCTTGAAAAGAGTTCATGGAACTATTGATGTTCTTAGTGGACTTTGTATGTTGACAAGCCTGATGTAAAAGCACCTGCTAACCGCCAATGTAAGTATTTTTGTTGAGTTATTTGACAGATATCTTGAAAAAACTGGAATATGATGAATAAGCAACTTCAACGGATCAATAACTCTTGTAGATGCAAAAACGAAGATATTGGCTTCGCTAGTTTATGAGGTATTTGTCAAAAAATATTTCTTTCCAAATTCATTGACAGTTCATTGACTACAAAAAAAAAAAATATGCAGGTAAACTGATGATGCTGTACTTGTCATTTTGGATCATCTGAAAATATTGGCCTCTGATTTGAAAGAATAGTTTTCTATTTAGAACGAAAATAATTTCCAACATAGATGATGCAGCCAATGCAGATGGATATATTTGATTTTACGAATGAGAGTACCAAGAAGAATTCCGTCCCCGAAAATGTAAATGATGAGTCGGTTTTAAACTCTCGTATTTTATATAACAAGCGATGATGTCGTGGAATGTAAGAGACAGTAACCAACTACCAACTCTCAACCAAACGTTGAAAATACACTTGTTGACCCTTTTCATCTTATATTACGGTGAAATGTTTTTTTTAAGTGTTCGTGAATGATTTATTGAATAAAAAAGAGAATATCCGACTGAATTCACTACACAGAGGAGGCTTGAGACTTAAGCTAAATAAATTATACCTGATATATTAAAAACTTCTACTAGTAGCCCCGGCAAATGCCTACAAGGAAATCTCACTTGCAGGACGTTTTGAGGTGAGCTCAAACTTACTTTTCATTTTTATTATGTCAATAATTAAAATGATTAAGTATGACAGAGTAATCTTTCATTCAACTATTGTATATTTCTGCATTTCAGTTTTCTATTATATGTTTGAAACTTTATTAATTTAACTTCCTTTGTTTTGTTTTTATTTTTCTTTTATGGATGCATGGTCTTTTTAAGCTTGTTTAAAGACCAGGTTTGGGTTAATGCGTTTTGAGCTCCTTCACGTAGATACCAAATAAATTTGAAAAACAAAAAAATATCACAGGGGCCATTCAAGAATTATAGAAATGTCATTAGATGGGCATGCTCAAAATCGGTTCGGGAAACACTTAGGTAAATGTTAATATATATTATATATATTATATATATATAATATATATTATATATATATATATATTATAGTATTATATATATATATATATATATATATATATTATTATATATAAATAATAGGTAAAATTGACTTAAGACGTCAGCAGTAATAATAAATCGTAATGCTTTAATAAAATATATATGCTTGTAAGATCCTTTAGTAAATAAATATCAAATATTACAAGAACTTAAGAAGGAATATTAGCAAAAGCTTTCTACCAATCTTGATCCTCTTTCAGCTGCTATTTATATAAACTAATAAACATAGTAAAAAACATAAAATAAAATATCCCAACGTTTGGTTTTAATTTTTTTAAAAAAGGTGAGGAGTTCAAAATGTTGTTTATGAATATGATGGGTTCAATTTGTGAGTCGTTTCTTTGAATATTGTAATTGTTGGAATTGTTTATGTAGAAGGATTCGTTAAATCTTTTAAGGTGAAGGTTTTCAATGTTAATAATGTGTGTCATGTGGTCGATGTTAATGGAATGGTTGTATGGTTTGGTATGGTTTGGCATGGTTTTTGAGATGACGAAGCTAAGATGCTGTAGGAAATATATGTTTTATCACGTACAGCTTTGTTGGTATAAAAATTATTTTTCGCCATGCGAAGAGCGTTGGAAATCGTCATCCCAAAACTTCTGCAAAAAATTCCTACCTAAAACTATCCTTAAGTCATCTTCAAATCTTCTTCCTTTCAGAAAATATTTTACACCACATACTCATACCAATACCCTTACTTCTCAATGTGTATACAAAATACTTTGTGCCCATTGCAACAACATATACATCTGTGAAACACATGATTTCACCCGCCGTAATTACCAACACAAATGCGACCTACTTCATGACAACCAACCCTAACTCTGCCCTTACCATACACAGGTCTATCCACAACCATACCATTAACATAGACCACATGACACCCATTGTTAACGGGACTTCACCTTAGAGGATTTACCGAATCCTTCTGCAAAAACAATTACAATATACAAAGAAACGACTTAAAAATTGATCCCATCATAAACAACATTTTGAACTCCTCACCTTCTTTCAAAAAATTAAAACCAAAACTTTTGTGATAATTTTATTTTATGTATTTTTTACTATATTTAATTTGGTTTATTTGTGAGTTATTTAACAGATATTTTTGAAAAACTGAATATGTTGAATAAACAACTTCAGGGATCAAATAAAACTCTTGTAGATGCAAGAGAAGAGCGAGAGAACGTGAGCTATTCTCTATTAACTCTAGCTTCGTCTCACTCAGACGTTAATGAGTACATTGGTTAAGCGTTGCTTTCGCTACTAGTGAAATAAATATCGGGGCATTCGCGGATAGGCCTCTCCAACCAGAGGTAACTGCCGTAGGTCCGAAAAAATCCAGGGGCTTTTCTCATTCGTAATACTGACAGGTCGTGAGTCCTTCCTGGGGGGGAACGGTAAGTTTTTTTTTTTTTTTTTTTTTTTTTTTTTTTTTTTTTTTTTTTTTTTTTTATAATATATACATAGCAGCTGAAAGTGGACAAGATTGGTCGAAAGTTTTTGCTAATATTCCTTCTTAAATTCTTGTAATATTTGATATTTTTTCAGTAAAGAATCTTAAAAACATATATTTAATTAAGAGTATTACGATTTATCTATATATATTTAATAATATATATATGATATGTATTTTTTTAGATGTTTAGTAGAAATTATTCAGCAATATTTATAAATACAATTATTTTATAAATATATATATATATATATATATATAATATATATAGTTGGGCATCGTTACTTGTTGCTCCGTTACTTTAAAGAAGTAACCGATACCGTTTCTTCGTAAAGATATGTAACGGCAGAAAGTCACACAGTACGCCATTTTAAAGCTATATTTTTATTTAGCCCCATATTATTTTTGAAAAGACCTAGGTATGCTGGAGAGAGTGTAACGTACTGCAACAGGGATGATTTCTAGCTTTGAGGGTAAGAGCTATAAAGTCTATAAAATATTTACATGCATTGATAACACTGAGACCAATAAATTCTTTATAGCAGACCACAGACAGGAGTCTAGGGGACACAATAGGAAAATTAGGAAAACGTGTAACCTTGATGTAAGAAAACATTCATTCTGTAATAGTGCTGTAATTTTTTGGAATTTTTTCCCGCAGGAGGTTGTTGAGTGTGACTCATTTGCAACATTAAAGAAAGGATTGGATAAGTATATGGATAGTTTGGACATCAAATAGTATATTCTGACGTAGCCAAAGTGGCGGGTTTTTAGTTAGTTATCAAATTAAATTGCATGTTATAGCTACCGGTATCACAATAAACGTATTAAAGCTTGTATTGCGGTTAGCATGAAACTTAGCTATAGTTTTTGCTTTTGATAGTAGTTGTCGAATATATTATATTTACCCTTGTTTAGGAAATTGATAGGCCTTAGGGTGTGGTGTAGGTTGTGTATGTTGCATGCGCATGTATTTGATAAATATATTAGTTGACTGGACAGTCCGAATAGGTCCATGTAGCTTCTAATTGGTTCTTAGTTTCCCTATTTCTATCGGAGGTAATACTACGAACTTTGATATAAATAGTGACTTTCTGATTGGATAATGATATGATTGCGGGTATAAAGCCAATGAAGAAATTTTAGATGGTGTTTAAGCTGTCGAAAATATCCAGCAGCGTTAGATGTTCATTGCTGTTCACACCCATGTGAAGTATATTCAACACACTAGAAACTTCATGGCACACCGAATGCAACTATATGTTATTGTAGATTGCCAAGGCCGCCTACTATTTTAAAAGAAGAAAAATAGAAAAGATTTTCCCAGACACAAAATGGACAAAACTCTCATGAATGGGCGAAACAAGGTTGGTGGAAAATTTCGATGGATTGTTACGATCTAATGAAATTTTTAAAGCATTATTGAAGTTTAAGAGGAGCTTGAATGGATCAAGATATAAAAGTTTTTTCAAAAAACTTAGATCTTTTCAAGTCTGTAAGCAGAAGCAAATTTGTTATAAGTTTATTTATTTATGTCTTTAACTTTATTCTCAAACACTCTTCCATTATGTATTACATTGCATTCACCATTAATTAGTGACACAACATGCTCATTAATCCATATTGAGAAATGTGATGTTTGTTTAGAGGGATTTTCAAGCAAACATCAACGAAACATTTTCAAACATTTTGGAAGTTGCAACAGTACTTCTGCTTTCTGATAATGAAGAAATGATAATGCCTCTTGTGAGAATCAATTTAAAATGAAAAGATATAGGGCAATTACAATTTATTTTCTTGATGATTTTTCAAACCAGTTAGAGAGCAGGTTCGCGAATCATAGTCCATACTTACTAATCTTTGTAAAGTTACTCATTACATCGATATCTATTCAAAATTTAACAGATATTCTTGAAAAACTGAATATGTTGAATAAACAACTTCAAGGATCAAATAAAACTCTTGTAGATGCAACGACGAAGATATTTGTCTTCGTTACATTTATTGAGGTATGTCAAAAAATATTTCTTTCAAAATTTTTGACCAGTTTCATTGGCTAAAAAAAAAAAAATATATGAGGTGACTGATGATGCTGTACTTGTCATTTTGGATTATCTGAAAATATTGGCCTCTGATTTGAAAGAAATATTTTCTGATTTAGAACAAATTAATTTTCCAACATAGATGATGCAGCCAATGCTAGTGGATATATTTGATTTTTCGATGAAGTACCAAGAAGAATTCGCGAAAATGTAAAATGATGAGTCGGTTAAAACTTTATTTAATATAAAAGGATTGATGTCGTGGCTTTGTAATGAGACAGTAACCAAATACCCAACTCCAACCAACGTTGGAAAATAAATTGTTGTTACCCTTTTCATCTTCATATTTAGGTGAATGTTTCTTTAGTGTTGTGAATGATTTATTGAAAAAAAGAAATCGACTGAATATCACTACACGAGGAGACTTGAGACTTAAACTAACTAAATTGGTATCTGACATAAAACCTCTATGTAGCAGGCATGCCTCACAAGGATCTCACTAACAGACGTTTTGAGGTGAGCTCAAATTTATTTGAAAAATTACTTAATTTAGTATAGTTCCGTGGGATTTTAGGAGAGCAGTAATAGTACCCTTATATAATTGTAAGGGGGATAAGGAGAACTGTAGGAATTATAGGGAAATTCGTTTATTGAGTGTTGTAGGGAAGATATAAGCTAATATTTTGTTCCAAAGAGTGCGTCGAGTGACTGAGGGACTGATTGTGAAGAACAAGGGCGTTTAGAAGTGGTAGAGGATGTGTGGATCAAATCTTCACATTGAAACAAATGTATATATTGTATTTAGGTTTTATGGATTTGCAACTGGCGTATGATTGGATTAATAGGGAAGCTCTATGGCAGATGGTAGTGACATATAGGGTTGGTGGTAAGCTTCTGAATAGAATCAATATCAAGTATGGCGATAGTGAAGCGTATGTAAGAATAAATAAAGTTGAAAGTGATTGGTTAATATTAATAGCGGAGTGAGGAAGGGATGTGTTATGTCTCCTTGGTTATTCAATTATATATGGATGGGGTTATGAAAGAATTAGAGGTGAGGGTGGCAGGGTGATGGTGTAGATGTGGAGAATGAAAGATGAGTGGAGGGTGCCATCTACCTATTATTTGCGGATGATTTGGTTTTGTGTGGCGAATCTGAAGAGAGTTTCAGAGGATTGGTAGGAAGATATTTCAGGGTGTGTAAAAGGAAATGTTTGGAAGTAAAAGTGGATAAGAGTAAGGTTATGATTGTGAGTGAGGACAGTCCTCAGTGTGAATTTATGTTAGATCGTGAGGAGCTGGAACAAGTGTCTGAGTTTAAATATTTAGGATATATGTTGGATGAAAAAGGATCGGATGATGCAGAGTGTAGTAGGAAAGCTGTGAATGGCAGGATTAACATCAAATTTTCAGGGCGTTTATAGTCCGGCGAGATACATCATTTTTATGTAGATAATTATTTCCTATGCTCAAAAAAATGCTTTTAGAAATTTTCCAATATATTTTTAATGTGCAAATCCAAAACTACTGCATATACAAAACTATGAACTAAATAAAAAATGTGTATCTTCCCGACTCCATAAGCCCTGAAATTTTTATCCTGATGGCATGACCCAAAAAAAAAAAGAAAAAAAAAAAGTAGGGTTTAAAAAAGTAAGTAAAGCAGGGTTTCCAAAACCAAAAAAAAAGAAAGAGTAGGGTTTGAAATTCGGTCATTGCTGGGATCTGGGGTAAGATAGGAAAATTCTAAACTGTACATTTTGTGGGTAATGGACCCATCTATGCAAAGTTCAAGTCTAAAATAATTGTAGGGCGAATTTCCATAAATGTCAAACTATTTTTTCAAAATATGAAAAAAAAAACACTCGAAAACGACGTTTTACATGTCAGAAAAAAAGCTAGTTGTCCTTTTTTTTTTTTTTTTTTTTTTTTTTTTTTTTTTTTTTTTTTTTTTTTGTGTGTGTGTAAAAAATTGGTTGAAAATTAAGAATTTTGGGTCCATTTTAAGGTAGTGGTTAAAATAGGTTGCTGCTGGAACTAAAACTGAACCCGGCTCTCAAACAAGGTGACTGACCATCTCTCAAAAATCCTTATAAATTAAAAGCTACTAATTGCAAAAATACTGGTGAGCAATAAATAATCTTTGTTGTTAAACTTCATCTTCAGTAGCTTAGACTATTCTCAATTTTTAGAAGTAGATTAACCCTTTGGGATTGAGTAGTCACTAATTGCTCTTATTGTACACTTAGGTAATTCTAAAAAGAATTCCTATATATATATATATATATATATATATTATATTATATAGTATATATATAATATAATATATATATATATTTATATATAATAATAATATATATATATATATACTATATTATATATAATTATTATATATATATATATATATATAGGATTATATAGTATATTTATATATTATATATACTATATATATAATATATATATATAATATATATATAATTATATTATATATATATATTATATATATATATATTATATATATTATATATATATATATGATAATTTATTTATGCAGCAATGTCATTTTTTTCGCATCCGTGAATGTGGATGCGCGGATCGCGGATGTTTAATATATAATATAGTATTATATATATATATATATATATATATATTATATATATATATTTATATATATATATTATGATATATATATTATATGAATATATATATATATATATAATAGTATATGCCAAATAATCGGTTTTTAGCTCACAATCTATTAACTATAATTGTGTTACCACGCGTCCAGGGACGGGAACCCAACTCCAAATCATACACCTCATCAACTTCTTTTTTTTCCCGCAACCTCCGCCCTTAATTGAAAGAGATTTTTTTAAAATGTATTTTATACTTTTTTGCATAGTATCGAAATTTCAAATATTAGGAAAGGTTGTTCTTGATAAACATCAATTTTTCTGCCTTTCTGCTGAGAGTATGTTTCTCTTTTCATCATATATTAGCCCAGCATGCTAAATACTCTCTCACTTGGGAACACTAGTTGGAGGACAGGAAGTTTTCCTTGCAAGTTTTCTCAAGCGTGGGTAAACATTTTGCTTAACTTTCCTCCCAACTATAGGGCATCATCATTTGTATCTTGTCTTTTTTCTTGGTCGATAGTTTCAATCATTTGCGCTACATCTTTGGTAATGTGTGTGTTTCTTTCATCACTACTGAACTGCAGAAATTCCAGTGAATCTTTATTGATTTACTTGTAGAAGGGTGTTGGTTCTGTAGATTCATTTTTTTGATTTTAGATGGTGGCAAATTAAATAGTCTGTTCGATTTAAGTCTTTCACTGAACAACAAAGTGACGGTTCTAATATTGTGCTACAAAAAAACTTGCCTTTATAACGGGGACCTAAGCAAGTTGCAATAGTATGAAGGTCATTAATTCCACAGAACCAAAGCTTTTTCTAGGTCTAGTTTAATTACATCTTTCATTCTTTCAAACCGTCATCATTTTCATTTAAGATGGTTCAAAATGCTTCCTTAGCGCTTGAGATTAATGATATTACATCGGAGACAGAAGCTGTGTAGAGGCGCTGATTTTTTCGGTAATTTCTTCACAATGGTTTCACACTAGTTTAATGCAGCTGCGATATTGATGCACTTTTCCACATTAGTAAGCAAATTTGTCAACTTGGACATACGACACTGGGAGCTACAAAGCAAGGGTTCTCTGAGCAATCACCATTTCTTTCCTATCATATTAAGTGTACTATTTCAGCGAGTTGAAACGTCTTTGATAACAGTAAGATATGGAATATGAAGTCGTTTTTGAATTTCCTTCAACTCATTTTGTGCCATTGTTGAATGATGCAAATGGGTTGTTATAGCCCTACATTTTGAAAACGATGTCAGTTACAGAGTTCTTGACTCTTAAGCCATGATTTTGTAAATAAACTTAGTTTATGAGACACCACAATCGTAGATTATTAACTCCCGATAAAAATAAAAGCTTTTTTCATTGTTTTTTTGCCACGTCTCTTAAAACACACATGAAGCATGGAATTGGATATTCCCAGTTTTTAGTTTGCTTTCAGATTCATAAGTATTTTTATTATAAAATTCTTCATCAAATCTCGAGAATAAATATCCGCGCAACATCTGCAGGGCGAAGCGCGGATGCGGATGTAGATGCGGATTCGGATGTAGATGCGGATGTTACCTACATCAAATAATTATATATATATATATATTA
>JABUQX010060442.1:0-2500 GCA_015478945.1 Trachelipus rathkii
AAAAGAATTCCCGTTTTATTAACTTTAAATTCGCTTTTGTCAAATTTCGTTGAAGTCTAAATCTCTTTTAAAATTCGCAGCTAATGTTTTCGCATTTTTTATCGAAAGTTGTTATTAAGTTTATTTTTGCAGTTTCCAACAAGGCCGCATCCTCCATGTTATTAGTTTCATTTCGTACAGGGAGATCAATCGGTGCACACTCATTCATTACCAAGGTAATAGCGCTTACTTCAGAGGCTGTAGTAATCCCAGCTGGCTGCTCATTGGCTGTAGTTACCAAGTTAGCGGAGTCACAGCCCATTCCATTTGTGACTGCATTTGTTACTACGCCATCATCATTTTCTTGCAAAATATTGTTTGCAAGTAAATATTTTAAAAAAGCATTTTGATTCTAGGTGATCAACTCCGTCTTGATATTGAAAGTGCTCAAGATTGCCGATCCCTCAGCTCCCTCGCGTTGTAGTTCTGTACGTCGTTAGCGTGATATATTATATTAAAAAATGCGAGCGAGCACGTGCATTTTCGTACACTCTTCCCGCCAAAATAGTACCGTACTTTTTAAATAACTTTCTTAATCCTAATGAAAGCTTATTTACAGACAAATAGCCTTCTTCCGTTGAATTAAAAGACGCATTATAAGCAAAAAGGTATTCCTTAATCACTATCCGCCATGATCACCGTATTAAAAGATTTATTATTTGCATAAATGTATATATTTAGAGGCTCGTCTACAGCTGGAAACCTGAGCCGTGACGACGCATGACTAATCTCTTTTCTAGTATCCAAACACGACTTCTCAGCTGAGATCAACCACATAATTTTTTTATTTGAGGTATTCTTTCTTTTTAAATAACTGTGTAATGGCAGTGTGAGATTTGTGAAGCATGGTATATTCTGACGATAGAACGATATTTTCTGAAAAAAAAAAGAACGAACTTGTTTTATTTTTAATGGACGAGGAATGTTAATTATTCTCTTAACCTTTTCTGATAATGGTGAAATACTATCTTCTGTTAATTCAAAAAATAGGTAGTTTAATCTTTTTACCGAAAATTCACATTTCTTTTTATTTAAACAAATTTTAAAATAATTTAACCTCTCAAATACTTGTTTAATCACTACCACTTGATCGTCTAAATCTTTAGAACATATTAAAATATCATGAGATACACGTGTACACCTGGAATGCCTTGAAGCAATATAGAAATATATCTCTGAAAACAAGAACTACGATTCTTAAAACCCATTGGTAATTATGTAAAAGAAAAGTTACCAATCATAGTACTTATGCTAAAATAGCACTGATCTGATTCGGCAATTGGCAAATGATAATAAACATTTGTTAAATCCAATTTAGAAAAAGTCTTTGTCCCATGGAGTGAACTAAATATATCGTTTGTATTGGACAAAATAAATGCGTCATTCTTAGCTGCAGAGTTAAGGTTCCTGAAATCGCAAACAATCCTTATACTACTGTCCTCTTTCTCTAATACCGAAATTGGAAAACTCCATTGGGATGGCGCTATCTTTAAAACTTTCGCTCGAACTAAATTTAATAACTTTTTTTTTGTTCGTTCAAATAGCTTGTGTGGAATTCGCCTCGCTTTCATTTTTATTTCATTCCCTTTATATTTGCTTTATAGGGAAACGCCGAAAATATCTCCTTCAAAACAGCGGTTGAAATGTGAATTCTCTCTCCCCCGTAAAACACATGTTACCACCATTTCTCTTTTTAAGCTTCGACTTCTTGTTTCCCCCCCCCCCCCACCCACAAATTCTTCGAACAAGTCAGACCAAAATTTAAGCTGAACTTTCCTCAGTTTAAAATTCTCAGGTAAATAGACGTTTATAAATAAATCTTTAGATTCATTTATCATATTATTAGTTATAAGGATATCGCTAAAAAGATCATTTGAAGCTATATAAGAAGAAACTTAAGAAAGAGTGTGAATAAACGCCTCATCCTTACACATCGCATTATTAAACAAGTTTATACATTCATTGCTCTGAGTGTCCGTTAATATATCGAATTCAAAATTAATATTAAAACCAAATTTCTTCAGAAAGGGTATTCCCAAAATAAATATAGGTAATTTAATTGTTAAAAATTCTACATTATACATTCTTTTCAAACCTATATCAGGATAATATTTTCGCGGGAATATATATCAATTACAGTATCGTAAGCGACCTTGATCTGACCGATAATAGAGATATTATTATCGTTCCTTCTATAAGGATCAAATTCAATTCACTAACTGAGTCAAGAAGAAAGACTATATTATTGTTGTTAAAATATCAAAGAGAGTTTACAATTCCCTACATTATTTACCTCATTATTATTATTCACACTATAAATTTCTCCCATTGGAGTTTCTATAGATAACATATTTTTGGAGCCGTTAGAGGCAGGCGTTGGTATCGTATGGATCACATCGATACTCTTATAAAAAATCGGAACACTTAAAGCTTCAATGGAAGGAGAATGATTTCCTTGTAC
>JABUQX010060442.1:7500-18232 GCA_015478945.1 Trachelipus rathkii
ATATATATATATGATTATATATATTATTATATATAGGTATATATATATATATATATCAGTAGCGGCTCGTGAACTGAAAATTGGGAGGCACTTCAAAATAATTAAAATGTGATATAACTATATATATATATATATATATATATATATTATATATTATAGTTATAATTATATATATAATTATATTATATATATATATATATATATAGTAGTATATATATAATATAAATATATATAAAATATATATATATTATATATATATATATATAATATATATCATATATATATTATTATATATATATATATATATATATATATATAGTAATGAATATATATATATATATATATATATATATAATATATGATATTGAAATGGGATACAAATGTAAGTAAAGTACTCACCAACTATATTGAGAGACATCAATTTTTCTTCCTTTTCTTCTTGTCCTTCTGTTTTTTTCCTCATTGTTATGGATTGATAATTAATTGAAAGTTCTGTTTCTATGGAAAGTAAAGGCCCAAATTTGACAGTCTGCCCTGAATTTCATCGTGCTTCGGAGGGATGTCTTTATACAATTTAGGCAGAAAAACTCCTTTCAAGCAGATGCGTTGTTGCTGAATTTGTGGCGTCAGACTTAAAAGTCTTTAAGTTCAGGAAAACCCACTTGTAAATCATTTCTCTACATGGTTTTAAAATAGTTTGAATTGTCCTTGTTCAAAAGAGATTTAGCATTTGTTTGGTCATAAATCATGGTTAATTCATTACGCAAAAAATGATCTTGCTCAAAAAAAGTACCATATTGGCCATTAAAGAATCTTAAGGTTCTTCAGAAACTTGTTTTTGGAAAGCTAGAGAATTTTTTATGAAATTCCCTAACTGTAGAATTTTAATGCCGCTAAATTTGAGAATCTTCCCTCATCGGAATGATGATATTATCAATTATTTCATAAAGGTTTTCTCTTATAATGGCTTGACAATACTTGCTGATTCTTCTTCGTGAAGTCTATTTCTCGTGGGAGGAGAAATTTATGTTGCTTCTCTAGTTTTTTCAATATATTTTCTAATGATTCTTCATTTCGCATTTTCTTGTATAGTTGCTTCACATAAGGTTATTTGATTTATGCACATTATTAATATAATATATATATATATATATATATATATATATATATATATATATAAAGTAATATATATATATATATATATACTCTATATAGCTATATTATAAAAAATATATATATATATATATATATTAATTATATCAGTAGTCGGCTCGTGAACCGAAAACATTGGGAGGCACTTCAAAACAATTAAAATTGTATATATTATATATATATATATATATATAATATATATATATTATATATTATATATATATATATATTATTTATATATATATATATATATATATTATATACTTATATATATTCTATATATATGGAAAATTTTCGGATACAAAGTTAAAGTAAAAGTACTCACCACTCAATTACTTAAAAGGAAGATCAATTTTTTCTTTCCTTCTTTTCTTGAACTATATTTATAATATTTTCATTACCGGATGGATGATTTGATAACTTAATTGAAAGTTCTGTTTCTATGGAAATTAAGGCCAAATTTGACGTCTGCCCTGACTCATCGTGCTTTTCGGACCAGGAGATGGTTCTTTATACAATTAAGGCAAGGAAAAAACTTCCTTTTCAAGCAGATGCCGTGTGCTGGATTGTGGCGATCAGACTAAAAGTCCTTAAGATTCAGGAAACCCATCTTGTTAATCATTCTCTACGATGGTTTTTAAATAGTTTTAGTTTGAATGTCCTTGTTCCAAAAGAGATTAGCATTTGTTTGTCATAAATCATGGTTAATTCATTACGCAAAAATGATCGGTCAAAAAAGATATTTTATTAATAGGGTCCAATAAAGAATCTAAGGTTCTTCAGGAAAACTTGTTTGTGGAAGTTAGAGAATTATTGGTGAATTAATAACTCATAGTAGTGGAATTTTAATGCCGCTAATTTGAGAGATCTTGCCCTCATCTGAATGATTGATATTATCAATTATTTCATAAAGTTCTCTTATAATGCTTGACAATACTTGGATTCTATCTTCGTGAAGTCTAATTCTCTCTACGATTGAGAGGAGAAATCTTTCTGTTGCCTTCTCTAGTTTTTTCAATATATTTTCTAATGATTCTTCATTTCGCATTGTCTTGTATAGCGCTCAATGAAGGTTATTTGATTTATGCAAATTTGGGATATCTTACTGATTTTCTTCTGCAAGGAAATTGTACACACTAATACATTGTTATTATTAATAAAAAATTTCTTGCAATACAAACAAATAAAATACAAAAATTATATGGTCAGACAATTTAATTCTTTAACAATTTCTGCTTGATTGCCTGTTTGCCAGACTTGTTCGTCCATTTCATAAGCTCCTTAAAGGCTCTCCTCAATAATATAATTTAGAGCCCATCATCAGAAGAAAAGAGCATGTATCACAAAGTTCAAGTGAGAAAATATGTTCGCCGAAATTCACAATAACGGTAATAAACTTTATCAAGCATAGGCTATTCGTCTTCCACAGTATATTTAATATAATGAATTTGCAGATCTTTTTCGCATGATGGGTGGACAAAAAAACAGGTATTTCATGCAGGGTTGCCAAAAAATTCGATTAACATCTTTAATATTACAGGCAAACTGTGCTGTAATACAAGAATTTAGGCGGTTGAGGACTAAACAATGTGTGAAAAGAGCAAACTATGGCCGAATATGCGTTCGATATTTGTGCTTGAGACTCCATTTCACATTCAATTCAGATGAGAAAATGCTAGCCCCATCAAAAGTTTGAGCAATAAGTTTCTTACGAAAGTCAAATGATTCTAATAATTTAGATGAAGTATCCTCATTAACAGACCTGATGCGCTCCTGTGTTCCGCACAACCTCAAAACTCAAAGAAATGCTCTAATTTATGAGAATCCATATTTCATCAACGAATCTGATAAATAACTGAACATTGTTCAGATTTCTGTGTTTGTCAAGATTGTTCATTCTTACTTGAATTGAAGAAAGGAGCATTTTCTAATACCTTTTGTATAATAATCTTTAATATTCACTTGCATGCAATCAATATATTCATTTTGAATTGTCTTTTGACAACCGTAAACCCCCCAATTTCCCAATGAGAATTTGAATCTCTCAGAGTGAGTACACGGTCTTATGATTAAATCAAACAAATCTTGAAGTTTCCTTGGTGGACAGGAACTTTGACACTCGTCATGACCATGAAATGCAAGTCCTTGCTTACCTAAAAAGCAAGTTATATCGATCAAAAGTTTGAATAATTCTCTATTTTGTCCACTCGGCATTGTACTCACTTTATTGTCTTATTGCACTGTCTATATCTTAATTGCCCAAAATAAGTTAAATTTTGTTTTAAGTGACTGTTCGTTGAACGCAAAGATTATTTGAATTATGCTCTTTTAGACCCTATTGCCTTGTCCAAGCTGCTTGATAAGTTTTTTCCAATACTCGAAATCCTTCTATCACACCAAACTTCTTTTTTGCATCGTGAGTAGTTAAACAAGTGCTCATAGACATATAAACCAATCTTTTTTCACGTTCACCAACCACTTTAAAACCGCGTCATACTCCACACTCTTCTTAAACATCCTGTTTTTGTTTTTTACTTATTCTTTTTATTTTTTATTTGAGTTGGACTTGCAGTATTTAAAAGGAGTTTTTTTTCTTCACTACGTCTGGCAAACGGAATGGTTAATAAAGAAACAACTATGTCATTTTCTTTTTCACTATCCATTTTTTCAAATTTGCACAAACATTAACACCGCCGCCACACACATCTGTGTTTATATTTCAATTTCAACTGTTTAATTAATGTAAGAGAGAGAGAGAGAGACACTCTTTCATAATATTTTTATTAAACCTAATTTATTCTTTTTTTAGATTTTCATCAATGACTAATTTAAGAGATTAACCAAATTAACAAAAAATTAAATAAAGATTGTGTCCCTGAGTAGCTCTACCTGAGTAATAACTCTCTCTCTCTCTCTCTCTCTCTCTCTCTCTCTCTCTCGTCTCCTTCTTCTCTCTCTCTCTTCTCTTTTCTCTTTCTCTCTCTCTTCTCTCTCTCCTCTCTCTCTCTCTCTCTCTCTCTTCTCTCTCTCTCTTCTCTTCTCTTCTCTTTCTCTCTTCTCTCTCTCTCTCTCTCTCTCTCTCTCGTTCTTCTTCTCTCTCTCTATATATATAATATAGATTATATATAATATATATATATATATACTAATATATATATATATAGTATAGTATATATATATAATAAATATTATATTATTTATATAATATATATATTATATATGTATAATATATATATACTATATATATATTATATATATATATATATATATAATATAATATATATATATAGATATATATATATATATATATAATTAATATATATTATATATTATAACTTATAGTTATATTATATATATAAATAATATATATATAGTTATAGGTATATATATATATATATATAATATATACATTTATTATATTATTTCTAGATATTTCAAAAAGTTAGAATATATAAATTATAATAATATATATATGTGAAAATATATATGTGATATAAAGTACTGAATACAAAATAACTATAATGTTAGTTAATTATATATATATATATATATACTATATAAAATATTAAATAAGTTTTTTTTAGTTAATTAAAACAAAAAATATATTTTGCTTTATTTTTGTTTCACATACTTTATTGCAAAGCAGGCAAACTCTACTTATGAGGTTGAGTTGCCAATTTTGGAGGATTATTTTATGACTTTCGAAGGGAGGGCTTTTTGGAAAAATTCTCAAAATAGACAAAAACAAGGAATTAAGGTTTCTTACGGTTGCCATTGACAACCAGGTTGTTTTTAACCGCTATCGTAGAAATAATTTACGGCTACATCTAGGAGGCGCACAAAATCGAGAATTCGCCAGTCCCTGATTCGTATGTTAAAAATAATGTTCTCGAGAAGAAGGAAAAATAAATGATTTTAATATAAAATTAGCGTCCTTATATAACATTTTAAACATTATTTTACTAAAAATTTGTTGAAATTCGAATAGTCGCATTACATTAGTTGCTTTATTTTATTTTTTATTTCTAGTGAAGTTAAATCACTTAATTGCCTCGTAAAAAGCCGCGCCTGAGGTTATATATATAAATATATTTATTATATTATATATACATATTAATATATATATAATATAAATAACTACAATAATTATATAATATATATAAATATATATATATAAATAAAAACGCCACGCTGAAAGAAAAGTGTCATAATAAATAAAATAAAATGTCATTACTAGAGATAATATATACAAAAATTATTATAATAAAAATATATATATATATTAATAACTTATATATTATACTACACAAATAAATATAACTCTCAATATCTCTATATATAGTCTATATATGTTTCTATATATAATAATATATATATATATTTATATATTATATATATATATATATAATACCTTATATATATGAGTGCGTAGCGATGGGCACACAGTCGAGTGTTAAGTTTTGCTGTTACATCAATTTGCGCTTTTCTGCCCTCTGGTTTGTCTTTTTCACGTTTCACCTTAGCAGAGGGTATTTGTAACGTACTCTCGACCTTAAACTGGAGTGCTCTGACTTTAACTACCCTCCCCCTTCTTCACATATCCCCCCACAGAGTTACAAGAACATACTTAGACTTTACCTTTTGAACAAGAACAATGACGAAAGGTAAATCAGCCTCGGAGATACTTGAGAGTGTGGTTTCTAAACAATGTCCGTCGTCCATTCCTCATTTGGGAGTTGGCGGCCACCGATGATGTGGTTGCTTCAGTGAAGATTTCGATGCCGGCTTAATCTTTCACAAGGCTTTCTTCTTTTCATTAATTTCTGAAACATTCGCAGTGTTTATTCTAATTTCTTCTTTGTTGAACGCCACTTCCCTTCTTCTAGACCTCCACCTCAGGTCTTTGTGACATCAAACCCTACCTTGCCATCTCTTGCGGTTTTTATCCTCAGTTTTCAGCGAGAGTAAGCTTTTAGCCATTATGTGATTAAAGGCAGTTATATGTTCTCTCGCCGATTCTAAACTATTGAAGTTTTCCGGAAATTCCACCTTGTGACTTTGGCTCTCTTGCCAATCGACGACAAATTCATTTTGTTCTGCTTATTTATGTTCTAACTAGACTAACTAAGTCAGTGGTTTTCGACCTTTTTGAAAGTCCCGAACCTGCAAGTTTCATAAGTGCATTCAGAACCCCTCGTAATTGGAAAAATAAATATGCATTTTTTTCAAATTTATATATAGTATATATATATATATATAATATATATATTATATTATATTTATATATTATATTTTTATATATTTATATATATAGTTATATATATAATATATATATATATATATATTTATATATTAAAATATATATATAAATATATTATATAATTATGATATACCTTATGTCCTTATATCTATAATATCATATATTATTGTATATATCTATATATACTATATATATTTCTTAATTAATATTATTATATATATAATATATAATATATATATATATATATATATATATATATATTATTATATATCATATATTAGTATTATACATATATATATAATATATTATATTATATATTATATATTAATATAAATATATATAAATATAATATATATATTATAATATATATTAGTATGAGTTATATAGTATTAATATATAATATTACAATAAATGTTATAAAGTATATATATATATATATATATATATTTATATAGTTATATTATTTATATTATTGTATATATATATTGAACCATGCATCAGTTGTACACAATTGAATTCAAAGAATTAAATTTCACTTACCTTCAATGTGTTTTTTGCTGTTTTCTTGGCCATGGACGAGTTTAGAAATGCGGCTCTCTACTGGCTTGGCAAGTGCCACTCTCCAAATAAGTTTCGAACAAAGCCTGTTCTTCCTTTCCTCGTTTTTATGTCTATTATTCTCGATAATGATGCTCGCAAAAATACGATTTCTGTAAACAAAACGGTATAGCGAGATTTATCTCTAATGAGCTTTTTGTGAGCAAATAAGATAGAGACAAGCAACCAACTTTAGTGACAAACCAAAAACGTTTGAGAGCGATTGTTGTTCACGAACGACGTTGACTTGTTAACTAAACCTGGCTTTTATTGAAGTTCAATTGATTTCCTCGAGGAGAGGTATTCATCATTGACATCTGCCGTCTCAACACTAAACGTGAATGGCTGTCTCACCCATGCTGGATATGACTCCTCTCTGTTAGGGAAGTATCCGTCGAGAGACTTTGCGAGCTCATCTAAGTGCATAGCAAGTGCTTGCTTCAGTTCCCCGGAATTTAACAGAAAATAATCTCCAATTCGGGAGGACACATCTTCGATCTAGTATACACATGTGCCAGCAGGGTAAGTTTGCAAATTATCATTCACACTATATCGTACGATTTCAGTAAAGGCGTAGTTTTACTTCGAGTATAAAAGCCTTACTCATTTCATTCCGCTTAGATGATGCCTTCACAAAGCTTGCATCATGTTAGAATGGTGAGAATGCATTGAGTGGCAGTTGAAAATATCGGCCATGTATTGCCAAATGTGAGAATGAACTCAAGAATTTTTCAAGCAATCTCGCATGCCAATAGTTGGATGGCTCTCGCAAAACAGGGCTAATTCCACTACGCCATAGCAAAAATCACGATTCAAAACCTATGTGCGCGAGTATATTACCATTTACCGACGTTAGAATGGTACAGAAGCACCTCGAATTCAGATCCTATTTCATTACACAGCTTTTCGAATATCCGGTGTTTCAAAGCACTATTTCGAATATAGTTCACAAATTCCACTACAATTTTTAATACTTCTGCCAGTTTTGAAGGCAAGTTTTTTTGTAACACACGCATGCCAATGAAGAACACAGTGCGTAACAATGATTATGTGGTGCATGCGTTTTCCCCCAACACATCTAAAACCAGAGTTTCGTCCAGCATGTCAAGGAGCTCGTCCGAAGCAAACGCTGAAACCATATCCCTACGAAAGATTGCTGTCTCTGAAGAAGTCATCCACAAGCCTTCTTCACGTCGGCTGCCTTACTTATTGTTGCAAGAAAGGCTTAACAGAAATAAAAAAATCGTTCCATATCACGTCATGCTTTCACATGCCGAATAAAACTAAAACAGCTGACTTAGATCTGGAACGTCGGTGGTCCATCGGAGTTGAGGCTGAATTTAGTGGGCTTGAAATCAAATATGCAGCTACTTGAGTCAAGATATCAACGCTCATGTCATCTATTCTTCTGCTGATGGTGTCATCTGAAAGAGGAATTTGGGATAACTTATTTTCAGCAGCTTTTCCCAGACAATAATATAGCGCCATCTTCAACGTCAGCTGGTTTTACGAGGTTCACCCAGATGTTGTTGTGGTTTTTCCCCCGCTTTGCGATCAGGTATGCTAACTTCGTACGATGCTGTGAAGAATGGTTGGTTAATGGGTACAGAAGCCGAGAGCAGGCCAGAGTAGTCTTTCAATCGAATCTAGCCTATTCGCATTAATTCAGTGAGCGTTTGGTTCTTGGTTTTTCCCATCTCCTGCAGCTACTAGAAGAGTGTTCCTTTAATTCTGCCGGTCGCTTACAATCAGAATTGCCAACTTGGCTGCAAATCATGCATTGAGGATGCTGACTCCTATCTCGCTCCGTTATACCACACGTGAATCCATATTGTACGTATTGATCTGACCACTTCTAATTTTTTTTCAACACAGTTAACATGAAGCATTGAAATATTTGGAAAGAAATAAAAATGACACAACTCATCGTCACGTACGTATACACGCCAAGTGTTGATAACGAGAGCGTATGTCGCGTGATTAGCTGCTAGCCAATAATGTACATGATGTATTTCAAACTTCGCTGATCGTTCCTAATTCCCCAGATATGAAGGAGTCATAAACATGTACTTTTTTTTCTACATTTAGCATTAATACATTGTAAATTTAATTTTATTATTTTAATTTTTAATCTTCACTAACAATAAATAGAAAAAAATATATTCCACATAAAAAGAATAAAAGAATTTAAAAAAAACATTGATTTTTTACCAATCTTCAAATAGAACATCAGCTACAATTTTGGTCCAATGCCAAGTACACATAACAGCAAGACTTCAAAAAGCTGAAACTTTTGATATCAATAAATATATCTATAATAATATATAGTATATATATAATAATATATATATATAAGATTATATATATATATAATATATATATTATATTATATATATAATATAAAATATTATATATATAATATATATCTATCAGTACATAACTGTTGTTGGTGTGCGTAATTAAGGCTGACTCTGACCGCTTTCGTATGTCCCATTGCCAGTGCCTAATTCTATTTCATGCTGCTTCAACATACACGTGCCCTCTGGCGAACCCGCTGAAGACTGACCGCCGAACCGCCTGGGGTCGAGCGAACACCGGTTGAGAAACACTGAATAAGCACTTCAAAATAGATAAAATTTCTCTCCTTCGTTTTTTTGAAATTATCATTTTTGGGTGATTTCACTGATTACCACCGACAATGGTTTTCCTTCCAATTCTTAGAATAAACTCCTGGAGATAAATTGTTTTGGTTTATAGCAAATCTTAAAACCACCCAACCCCACCCCCCCCCCCCCGCACCCCCCCCACATCACACCTTACCACCCACTGTTACAATATTCCTTGTCAAGCCCACACAACCCCCAGCACACCACACATGGCTACATGTCTTTAAATGCTCTTAAAAAGAAGAATACAGTGATTCTCTTTAATATTGAACATTTATGGCAGAAAACAATGAACGAATAATTGGCTGCTTTGAAAGGTTCCTAAATATATGAAATTGGAATCTTTCTTCCAGTATCAGTTTTTATTATGGTAATTAATCATAGAAATTAAGCAAAACAGGATTATATATTTGTCTGTAAATTATATATCTTGTAATTTATTGTTAAAGAAGGTTAAGAAATTTATTGAACGACCAACTATTTTCATTCTATATTTAACTAAACATCAGCTAAATACTATCCAGCTAATAAAATCTGCAGGAATTCAGGAAAAGAAAAAAATCTCTCAATACAGCTCCAAAAATATTGCTAACAAGAGCGGAATTAAAGGTGAACCCATTGCTTAAACATAAATGATGGAAATACTCTCCATTGAAGGTAAAATAAGAGTGTTTAAAGCAAAGTTCAATGAGTGATATGAACACATTAATTGGGACATCAAGGACAATATTCTTTTCTTCTAAGTATAGTTTCAACCAATGAAGGACAGAAAGGAATCCCACAATCTGCACCGAGGGTGCTTCGAAGGTCAATGACTGGATCCCGTGCAGAAGTAAATATATAGGGTGCATGACCCGCTGAGGAAGCGAAGGAAGCGAAGATGGAAGTAACAACCCTAGCAAAATACCAATAAGGAAGGGTTGGACGGACCGCCTATTAATAGATGTCAAAATGCTGCCGATGAGGTAGGCACATCTGAATACGGATAGAAACCATGATCACATGAGCTGGTCCTCTTCCGCAAGATATGGGTGCTATCACCTCCCACAGTCCACCT
>JABUQX010060443.1:0-5000 GCA_015478945.1 Trachelipus rathkii
GAATTCCCAAAGATATGAATCTATCATGTTTTTGATGGATACCACACATTTTTTTTTTTTTAATAACTTGAAGCTTGCCCAAGTTACGTTCAATGTTTATGTGTATGAGCTCCTGTTACCTTTGTATGCCAAAATTTTTTTGAATGATTTACTGTCAAATGTTTGTAGTCATGTCCTGTGATGTTACCAGTTTTTGTAAGATTAAAAACAGTCACTAATAATAGTAGTACCAGTTATAAAACTAGTTTTAATACATTCCAATAACATACTTTCTGTTCTATTCGGAACAATACATAAACACCTCCTTATTCTCACGGCATAAACCACCGAAAACCCACTGCTGCTGAAGCATTCTCCCAGCATTATTCTTTCTTCTTCCAATACACGTTTCGTCAACTTCCACTGTACATCCATATCCTCCGATTGCATTTCCAGAACTTAAATACTTGGTCGGCACAAACCAATAAAAAAAGCGGAAAAATGCTAAAGTCCAATAATAATATAGGACATTAAATTAAAAGTATAACTAAACTAACCACCTAACCTAATCTTACTACACGTTAAACCTAACCTAGCCTAACCTAACCTACCTACCTAACCTACACGAAACCTAAAACCTTAACAAAATTCTAATATTTTCTTTTATCATTATTTATTATTTATTCTTAAAATTATTAAATATTATTGCCTTAATATATTATTAATTATATTCATATAGATTTATATATTATTATAAATGATCACATAAACTCTAAATTTAAAACTTACCTCTATCGCATAAAAGAAACAGTAATTACACACGTTCCCCAAAATGATACCCAGTTCTTTCGTCCGTTGACCTTCTGCTGTCAGAGTAATGATGTGAACCAGCATATAAATAAAAGTTAAAATTTTGCTCAGTAAAATTTTCTTCCCTTCCAACCAGTTTCCCTTTCGCACTGACACTCTAGTTTTATGCATTTAACCTTTATAGATTCGCCAGTGACGTAGGTTCGATGGTAAATCCCCAAGAATCATTTCATGTCCATTTTCACATTATTTTTTCAACAAAATAAATTTTGTTAAAACTGGTGGGGAAAAATTTATTAACAGTTGTTTGTCTATGCTTTCGACTTTTTTCTGAATAAAATCAATATCAATCAGTTACCCCTAAATGAAAGGGGGTCCAACAAAAGATGTATTTGTTTCTTACTGGAAGTGTGGAGCAGCCGAAGAAATGCTTTACAGCTGATAGCATTGCGTTTTTAGAATAAGGGTTTTAAGCGCTTGTAGCGCGCTAAGCGAATCGGAATAAATGACATTAAGAGTGATCTTGATTAAGGATTAGAAATCGAGAAAGGGCAATCATATAAAGGCCATTAATATTTGCCTGTAAAAAATTGAAGTATAGGGGAGGTGTTGCGAAGAGTTGCCTCCCTGGTCTAGGAAGAAGATAGCCAGTGTACCCACACTGTCCACCTGTTTAGAGCCGTCAGTAAACACTGCGAGTAAATTTATCGTGGACTGCAAAATAAGACAGGAAATTGATGCTTTAGCAGGGCAGTAGGTGCTAGATTTGAAAGAGAGGATCAGAGCCAAAGCAAATGATGGGAGCGGGGAATAGCCAAAGTGTGTACCCTGTCCTTCGTCAAGAGGAAGGCAAGCACCTTTTGCAAAGGGATTGTAAGGAAAAATAAAGGATGTTATGAACCGTGTTTGCAATGGCCATTAATTAGGATTCTGAGGTACCGTCCTTGGCATGAATCAGTGTTCAGAACAGATGGTATTGTGGTTTGAAAAACGAGATAACTTTGCACGATGAATTGTGTTCTTTTCGAAGAGAGAGTCGACTATCAGCATTGCCTTCAACTTCAAGGGCCCACCCGTGGGACATTCGGAAGGCGCCAGTGGTAATACGGATCGCCTCATTTTTGAACTGGGACTAATAGGTGTAGTAGTGTGTGAGATCTGGCCGTATACTACCACGCCATAGTCTAGTTTCGATCGAATTAGAGTGAATATAGAGACGTAAAAGGAACTTGGCGTATCAGCACCCCAAAGACTTTTAGGCAGATGAGTACGGTTCAGCGCGCGGCATGAACAAGTTGTTATTCAGGTGGTTTTTGATATGCGGGCATATGTTAAATGGTCATCTTGAATGAGTCTAGAAATTTGACCTGTTGAAGAACATAATGGGTGAACCATATAAGTTAGGTTCGCTGGAGAAGATGGCAAGCTTCTTCTGTTCCCTTTTCTTTAAAAACGCACTGTAGCGTTTTGGGGAGCAAGCACCGAATGGAAGCCATGGGAGTTACCCCATTGTGAAACCTTTCTCAATAGCTAGTTTGAAGGTTGCCGTTCTGAAAAAAGGCTGTCCTGGTAACCGCTATTTATTATAATAACGCAAGTCATCGGACATTAGAAAGTAAAAAATTAAACATGGTCGCTGGGATAGAATGAAACGTATATCATTAAATCGAGAGCAAATATTAGTACACTTAAAACACTACCTGCGGAACGCCTCATCCAGAGTAAAGTGGTGCCGTGACAGAATAGAAGAGCACCGAACCTGAATAGATCTGTTTGACAGAAGGAATTTGATGAAAAGAGGAAGTTTTCCGCGACGAAAACGAGCGAATGGAGTTTAAGGAGAATCCAGTTCTTTACGTTGTGTCGTAAGCTTTCTTTCAAGGTCAAAAAAGACAACAAGAAACATCCCACCAGTAGAGAGGGCTTCCCGGATTCTCATGGTTTAGTTTCGTCAAGGGGTCCGTGCAGTTTGAACGATTTTTGCGGAAACCAAACTGGAAGTTTGAAAAATAACCACTTTCTCCATTATTTTGCAAGTATGAAAGCGGCCAGGGGAACCATTTTCTCTATAGTTTACCAGGAATGACAGGTCAGCAAAATTACCTTTGTTGTCCGCCAACTTCGGATCTTTCCAGTGGGGATAGGAATTACAAAAAGCTGTAGTCCAAAATAGATGGAAAGAAGATTCGATCCAGATTCTGATATATAGATCCAGCAAAAATGCTAATGCCGAGGGATGGACATGACGAAGCATGATATCGATATCAAGTCTGGACAAGAGCCAGCCGTCTTGCTATCCGCCAATTGCGAGTTTGATAACTCTGCAAGTGTAAAAAGACGATTGTAGGTATAATCTTCCACTTTCGCAGTTGAAAAGTCTGGCAGTGCTGCAGTGTTAATTTTCAGTTTTGAAAGGCTTCAGGGTAGCGGAAAAAACTCGAGTGGCTAGCAAAAACTTAACCTAACGCATCCGCTACAGCATCAGGAGCGGAGATCGTGTCCGTTATATCAGGCCCATAACAAAGGACTATGTGTGGGTGAGGATTTGCTGGAGCGACGAGATATATTCTGTGTAACTTTCCACACTAAAGGAAGGATTTATCATATTCGGACGGTTGAAAGAAATCACGATGACATAGTCGAAGTTCTGTAAAACATATACACTTTCGGTCACATATATTTATTATTGAACAGTTCTTTCGAAATTAGAGTGGTAACCACGACAATTCCAATGAAGAAAAGTGGCCATGCTGAGTGGTATAAATATTATGATGATGATGATGGGCTTTTAGGAGACAATTGTCTCTATGGACTAGGGGGTAGTGTTGGAGGTGGTCGGATGGAGAGGGAAGGTTTTTGAGACGTGGATCTCGGCGAGGAAGGGGCAACATATCCCGGAGGTAAAGAGTAGTCATACAACAGTAGATTTATTGGGTTGCATGACTTCTTTTGGGAAGGGTTTTCAGATGCCATTGTTGAGGCTTTGCACATGAATGCGAGCCTAGCTTCAACTAAGTCCAACTTATTATGCGAGTTTGGTTGGTCAATAGAAGAGCAACCATAATGCTCATGTTTATTAATGAGAGCGGTATACAGTATTTTGCGTAAGCAACAGATTTAGAAAATGTGGGAGGAATAATAGAGTTGTTTCCATGGAAATGGGGAAGGAAGGTGTCACCGGAAGGGTATTGTCTTTTTGAGAATGTGTTGGGGTTGCGATATTGGTTTCCAATATAAGATAAGATGGATTGGCAAGGTCTTATACTGGAGATTTTGCCAGTAATTCATCATGCAAGTGATTTTGGGAGATTGGACAGTCTGATTGGAGAATGGGGACCTCTGGGTCTCTCTTCATGCCTCCAACAGACCCAGACCGCTTAGAGCATTTGCGACGTTTATGTTGGACAGTTTTCCATTCACCTTTCTCGGAAGTACAGGAAGCATTAGAAAGAGAATGGGCCATCACATCAAGCTCCATTTGGGAGTTGTTATTCATTTCAGCTGTTAGGGTATAGAAACCCTTAGGGAGTGCTGATGAAGGAAATTCGGGAGAAGAGTTATAGGAAGATTCAGAAGAAGCTATTGCTTTTGTCTCTGGAGTAGATTTATGGAGAGGTCTCTTCGGAGTTGCATTTCTTATGTCTGGGGTTACTGTGTTTTTGCTTAAAAATTCAGATGCTCTGTATTTTAACGAATAATCTTTAGCTTGCCGACTATTCTTTTCTGTGTTTAAAAACATTTTTTTCAGGGTTTTGAGTAATAGTGGGAGGAGAATTAAGGGACGAAGAAATCGTCTTCTTGCATAAGTTTGGTGAACCTATTTGGTAAGTATGGGACAGTGTGTCTCGGCAGGAAATGTTTTCCAAATTTTGTTCTGGATGAACCAGCTTAGTTTCATTGCTGGTTTGTTGAGAGCTAGTACTCGGGATAGGGTTGTTGATGGCTTTTTGGACGGGAGATTGAATTGAGGGCTGCTTTTGTACTCCTTGAGAAGTTGGTAGTATGGGCAATACAGGCAGACAGGTTGCAGTAACTGCCTGAGTTTCACTGGAATTTAGAAGAGGAGTTCTGTTAGGATGGGGTTGTGTTGTCGGATTAACACGCGGAGGCGTGTGGGCAGCTGTAATTGTGGCGTAAGATTGATTTTGATTTGTCTGATATTTTTCCTTGAGCTGGCGTATAGCATCTCTCCTGCTCAATTTATGTATGGT
>JABUQX010060443.1:10000-20000 GCA_015478945.1 Trachelipus rathkii
TAGTATTACCTGTCTCCGTGCTTTGTACACAACCTTTGTACCAAATCTTTCTGGAAGGGTGGGAGGGCATATATTTACCTATCCTAACCTTACCTAGTTAGTTTAACTGTGATTTTTGAGTTTTTTTGTAGATTTAATGTGGGTGTTAATAATGCCGCGTAGGCATTTTTCCTCTCTATCAAAGTCTTTTGCATTTGAAGTTTTAAAATAAAAGTTAATGCTTTCAGAGATATTGTTCGTATTATCCTATTTTTTATAGAGTTTGTTGATTGTTTTGTTTATTATTTTTTTCTGTTAAATTTAAAGGGTGGTTACAGTTGATCAGGTGCTGTTTAATTTTTTTTAACTTCAACATCAAATGATTCCCAATCGAGCAAAATTTAAAAGCTCTATATATATGAGTGTTTTAACAATTGAATTTTCATATACTTCTAGGGAGTAGAAGTTGTAATTAAGGTATAGACCATTATCAGTTAGGTTGACACGAACGCCTGTAGAAAAGGTTCCATCATCATTAATTTTGATTTTAATATCCAAAAATTTAATAATATTATTTAGAGATGTTTCAGATGTGAATATGAGGCAAGAAAGGCCTTGTAAGCGGTTGATAAACTGAAGAATGTCTGTACGGTTCTTAAATATAGTAAAAATGGCATCAACGTATCTTATGGAGAAGACTGGGTTGAATGTGTTGCTTTCCCTCAAATTATTATTATTATTATTATTATTATTATTATTATATATTATATATTATATTATATATATTATTATTATTATTCTATTATTATTATTATTATTATTATTATTATTATTAGTGGTAGTAGTAGTAAACAAAGAAATTGTTAAATTTTGTTTTTACTGCACGACCGCAACCGCGGTTGTTGAAAATTTTAGGAACCGCAAAAAAAACGCAACCAAGGTTATGCAAAAATTCAGCTTCGCTCCATCACTTATATAAATATATATATATATATATATATATATATATATATATATATATATATAATATAATTATATAATATAGATATATATATATATATATTATATATATATATATATATAATATATATATATATATATATATATATAATATTATTATATATATAATATATATATTATAATATAATATATACATATATATATATATATATAATAATATATATATATATATATAGATAATATTATAATATATATATATAGTATAGTTATATATATATATATATATATATATATATATATATATATTATATATATATATATATATATATATATATATATATATACTCGTCACTTTTCAGAAATTGTGTATGTACTCAAAGCACTCAGAAGAAAGTTATCGCGTAGCTTTTAAAAATATAATTTCATTTACTGAAAGGGGGGAATTGAAGAAATGTGGGGGAAAGAAAGGGGTATGACTTTAGAGGGGAAAGTGGGGGATGGGGTAAAAATGAATCCACTATAAAAGTAAATATTTGAGAAAAACCTTTATTAAGTTATTATAATATATATATATATATATATATATATATATATATATAATATATATATAATATATATATATATATAATATATATATATATAAATATATATAATATAATAATAATATATTATATATATATATATATATATATATATATATATATATATATAAATATTTTATATATATATATATATATATATATATATATATATATATATATATATATATATATATATATATATATATATATATATATATATATATATATATATATATATATATATATATATCACCCTAAAACTACTTCCTATGATGTTCCTAATTCCCCTGTCTAAGCTAGTCTTCCTTACATTGAACCCCTTTTGGTCTCCACTTCCAAATTCGATTTATCCTACAGAAACACTTTCCACAATGTAAGTTTCTTATCTCTTTTATTAATAATAATCACTCAATCGGTAGCTTATTAAGAATAAAGAAAGAATTCCCATTTGCTTGCGATCTTTCGTCCTTTACAAATACAATTGTGCCGACTGTATTGTCGACTATGTATGCCTACAGCTTAAGATGAGAGCCTTCAAGCACATGGGTATTTCCTTTCGTATTAATTTTCCTATTTCTCAACCAGAGAATTCATCTATCAGAGATCATTCCGATCTTACTGAACATCCTATATCCATCCATAACTTCTTTATTCTCCAACATGCTTCTACTGACCAAGTATTTAAAATTTTAGAGTTCTTATACATAAAAACACATAAACCAACACTTAATATCCATAATTCTTATTTGGCACTTCAAATAACTTGATCTGTTTTCTTTTTCTTTCTTTCTTTCTTTTCTCTCTCTATTTGCTTCTTTCTTTTTATTTATTGTCTTTTCCCCGCAGGGGGGTATTGATTCGTATTATGGTGTTATGCTCTGATTGTGGGAAAGACTTGTTTACAATCTGAAGCGTGGCACTGTAATAGGAACCAATGCTAGGGGGACTTTCTGCATCCCTCCGGCCCCAGCAGTAATATGTGCATTTGTTGTGCATTCGTGCATTAGCATTTGCACATATGTAATCTTTCAACCTTCACTCTTTCCCCTCATTTTTCACAATTTTTCCGTCTTTTCAATCCAACTTCTTTATCACAGTTCCTCTCTCTTTTTTTTTTTTTTTTTTTTTTTTTTTTTTAAATTCAATTTCCACCCATAAGTCCATTTAATCTTTGTAAAAGGTTGCCCTCCCCTTTTCCCATCACAGCCCCTTGGGCTATCCGGTGCCTCTTCTCGCATGGGTTTTCAGTTCACCCCACACTTCCTCCCCGTGGATGAGGGTACCGTTGAAATACCGGTCATTTACGCTCTCTTCTGACCGGGCCGCCAATTGTAGGGAACCCGAACCTTTGCTAACCACTCATGGAGGCTGTTCTGCACTTTGGTGTATAATATCGTTTTTTGCGCGAAGACTATAGGTGCCGTGTGGTACACTGGTGGGACCCCACGTAATCCGGGAGGATCTTCCGAAGCCACATCCACAGCCCACCCTTACGGGGTGGGGGTCCGGGTGGTTGTGTGGCTCTCTTGACTGTGACCTGCTGTGGAGAGAAGGATTACCCTTCTTATGAAACATACGGCCTTTGCCAGCCCATCCTTGGTTATTTCTTTTATGTCTCATTGCTTATTGCTTAAGTGCTCATTCATGTGACGAAGCTTGTCGTTAAATTTATATGGAAAGTCCTTAAAAAGAAAAAACGTCTTAAATAAAAGGTGAGCTAACTATCTGCCAGCTTCCCAGGCCGGCCACTGACCACGCGTCTCTACTACTTCTAGACCTGGTACCTATAATTTGCTTTCTTCTTCTTTACTACACCTGAGGGTTCCTTTCGCAAAAATTTCATCGATTCGCCCCCATCGAACAGCAAAACACCCAGGTGCCCCCACGCCCGGGCAATCCCGTAAGGTTGGCCCCCCTGAATAGTCGTTACTCATTCGTTTACTTCCATACCGCTGCACCCCCTCCAAGAATTGTCAGCAGACATGTCATTCCCGATGTATTACATATTGCGATCCACTACCTCCAACCTTACTGCAGCACAGAACCATTCCTCTCAGTAGGGCACTCGAAAAAGCCCTAGGAGTTGAAGACCCTCCAGACACATTGATGAGGAATGGGTCCATTCTCGTAAAACTGCTAACCGAAATCAAAGTTCCATTCTGTCATCCTTAACGTCTCTTGGAGATGTTCCAATTATTTCTACTCCTGATGACATAAGAAACACATCTAAAGGCACTTATTTATTGTTATAAACAGAAAGACGAAGACACAGCTGTCATTTTGAAGAACTCCAACAGAAAAGATTTTCCGTACAAACATTTATAGATTTTCCCCCTCGCCCCGGGAAACCCCTGACAAACCAAATCCTCCGTTTACTGCTGACCCTTTAAATACCCCTTATCCACCACAAAGGGTCAAATTAGGGTTCGAAAGTTACAGTGTTCGCACGTTTTATCCCTCGGACCCAGACGTTGCTTCAAATGTCAACGGTTTGTTCATCCCCGAAAATACTGTAGGGACAGGGAAGACAATGCCCAATCTGCTGGAGAATTATTTCACACTCCATGTGAAAATACCCCTAACTGCAGAAACTGCAAAGGACCCCACAGTGCTTCCTTTTTCAAATGCCCGTCTTACCTGTTTGAACAGGAGTTTTTAGGCTATTTGTATATACATTAAATTGAGCAGGAGAGATGCTTTACGCCAGCTCAATGAAAAATATCAGACAAATCCCAAAAATCAATCTTACGCACAAATTACAGCCTACTCCACGCCTCCACGTAGTTAATCCGCCAACACAACCCTATCCTAATAGAACTCCTCTCTTAAATTCCAGTTGAAACTCAGGCAAGTACTGCAACCAGTCTCCTGTACTGCCCACACTACCAACTTCTGAAAGGAGCACAAAAGCAGCCCTCGATTCAATCTCCCGTCCAAAGAGCCATCAACAAGCCTACCCTGAGCATTAACTCTCAACAAGCTACCAATGAAACTAAGCTAGCTCATCCAATACAAAATTTGGAAAACACTTCCTGCCAAGACACACTGCCCATACTCACCAAATTGGTTCACCAAAATTATGCAAGAGGACTGTCTCTTTGTCCATTAATTCGCCTCCCACTATTACTAAAACCCCTGGTAAAGATGTTTTAAAACACACAGAAAAGAACAGTCGCCAAGCTTAAAGATTTATTCGTAAAAATAGAGCAACCGAAATCTTAAACAATAACACAATTAACCCAGATGATTAAAAATTGCAACTCAGAAGTACCTCGCCATAATCTACTCGGAGACAAATGCAAAGGCTTTAATAGACTGTACCCAAACAATCCCAACTAATGAACAAATCTCACCAACCAATTCATCGAATAGTCTACCAAGACAGTTTAGTTCCTCTGATCTTTTCTATAACTCTTCTCCGATGGGTTTCCTTTATCAGCCCCTCTCTAAGGGATATCTATTACCCTAGAAGATGAATGGATAAACAGCTCCCAAATGGAGCTCGATGCGATGACCCATTCTCTTTCTAATGCTTCCTGCACTTCCGAGAAAGGTGAATGGAAAAACTGTTAACAACGTCGCAAACGCTCTAAACGTTCTAGGTCTGATGGAGGCATGAAGATAGACCCAGAGGTCCCAATTCTCCAATCAAACTACCCAATTTCCCAAAATCACCCGAATGATGAAGTACTGGAAAATTCTCCAGAATCAGACCTTGCCAATTCATCGAATTCCATATTGGAAATCGATGTCGTAACCCCAATACATTCTCAAAAAGACAATACCCTTTCGGATACACCTTCCTTCCCCATTTCCATGGAAACAACTCTATGTCCCTCCCACATTTCTGAATCTGCTGCCAAGCGGATTCTGATACTGCTCTCACTAATAAATTTGAGCATTACGAATGCTCTTCTATTAACCAACCAAACCCACATAACAAGTTGGATTTGGTTTAATTCAACTTATCTCGCATTCATGGTGAAGCTCCTTCACCAAATACATCTGAAAACTCCTCCCTAAAAGATGTCATACAACCTAAAAAATCTCTGGTGTATGACTACCCTCTCCCCCAAGGTTTTGTTCTCCCTTCTCGCCGAGACACCACTGTCTCAATCTTCCTCTCAATCTGAAGCCTCCCACCTCTAACATTTACCCCCAGTCACATAGAGGCAATTGTCTCTAATAGAACACCATCATAATATTCATAACTAACCATGACTACTTTCCTTCAATGGAATTGCGTGGCTACTACTCTAATTTTGGAGAACTTGTTCAACTAATAAACATATGTATACCAAAGTGTATATGTTTACAGAGGAACTTGGACTATGTCATCGTGACTTCTTTCAACAATCTGAATATAAATTGCCGTTAACGTCTATAGAAAGAGGTGACAATTATAGGGGAGGTGCAGGAATACTCATTTTCACAAATCTATCCCCATTCCCCAGTCCCTCTCCAAACCAAACTTTTTTTTTTTTCATTGCAAAAGTAAGCGGGGGGGGGCAAAAAAAGGGATTTTTTTCCCCCCAAAACTTTTTGTTTTTTCCCAATTTTCGGCCCCATTTTTTTTTACTATATGTCTTCAATCTACTTAGCTCCGAGTAGTGAATTTACTAAGGTCGACTTAGCAGATTCTTTTCAAACAGCTCCCTGCCTCCGCGTTGTTTTATACTAGGCGACTTTCAACCTCCCACCCCCTTATGGGCTGACTCTGCCACTTCATCTAAAGTCCAAGATCTAATAGATCTCTAACCCCCGTTTTCCCTGGGTATGCCTTACACAGGGGACTCCCAACCTACTAACGTTTAGATACACACCACTTTCTTCTTGTATTATTATTTCTTTTGCCCATTCCCTTATGGATCGTTTTCCCTGGTCCCGCTTTGATTATTTATTCGGCAGCGATCATTACCCAATAGCATTAAATGGAGCTTGTTCCAAGCCCAATGCAAAACCCAACTCCAGCTGGCGTTATGATCGAGCGGAGTGGGCTCCTTTTTATCAGGCCACAGCTATCCCTCTTTCTCCTTTCAATAAACGATTTCCGACTGTTGATGATGCCTTTTGCTTCTTCCAGAAAGTAGTCATCTAGGCAGCGGAAGCTTGCATCCCGCAGTCTTCCTCAGGCAGTCGGTCGGCAACCTCCTTGGTGGTCCCAAGAGTGCGCACAAAGCAACCGAGAGAAGAAGAAACTCTACAGGCAATACAAAAAGAGCCCGTACCACCCCAAACTTTATTTTAAAGCAGGCGCAGGCGAGATCTCGGCGGAATTAATCGTCAAACGCGCAAACAATATTTTTCGAAATTACATATCGACTGTTAACTCCACAACTCCCCTTCCTTTAGTGTGAAAAGTTACAAGAAAATATCTCGTCGATCTAATAACTCCTCACCAACAGCCCTCCGTTATGGACCTGATATAACTGATACGATATCCGCTCCTGGCGCGTTGGTAGCGGATGCGTTAGGTTATAGCTTCGCTAGCCATTCGAGTCATTTCGCTACACTGAAGCCTTTAAAAACCGGAGAACTGACACAGCACTGCCAGACTTTTTCAACAGCGAAAGGGGAAAGATCATACCTTACAACCGTCTTTTTACCTTGCAGAGTATCCAAAACTACACTTGAGTAGCAAAGACGGTGCTCTTGTCCAGACATGATTTCGTATATCATGCTCCGTCATATACACATCCCTCAGCATCAGCATTTTTTGCTGGATCTATATAACAGAATCTGGATCGAATCCTTTTTTCCCATCTATTTGGACTACAGCTTTTGTAATTCCTATCCCCAAACCTGGAAAGATTCCGAAGCTGGCGGATAACCAAAAGACCAATTCAACTGACCTTCCATACCTGTTAAATTAATGGAAGAAATGGTGTCAGGCCGCTTTCCCCATGTTTTGGAGAGTCGCCAAGCTTTTTCAAACTTCCAGTTATTTGGTTTCCGCAAAATTCGTTCGACCGCGGACCCCTTGTTAAAACTAGGACCAAGACATCCGGGAAGCCTTCTCAACTGGTGGATGGGTTCTTGGCGTCTTCTTTGACCTTGAAAAACTTACGACACAACGTGGGAGAACTGGGATTCTCCTTAAACTCCATGCGTCGCTCGGTTTTCGCGGACAACTCCCTCTTTCATCAAATGCCTTTTGTCAAACAGATCCATGCAAGTTCGGTGCTCTCTCTCCTATTCTGTCACGCCACTTTACTCTGGAGGAAGGCGTTCCGCAGGTTAGTGTTTTAAGTGTACTACTATTTGCCCTCGGATTTTAATGATATTGTCACCTCTATTCCAGCGACTGTCAATTTTCTCTATATGTTGATGACTTAGCATTATACATAGCCTGTGCCAGGCTGCCCTTTCTCGACGGCAACTTCAACTAGCTACTGAAAATATTTTCACAATGGGCAAGCTCCCATGGCTTCCATTTTTCCCCCCACCCAAAACCTCAGCAGTGCTTTTTAAGAAAAAAAGGGAAGCGAAGAACTTGCCACCTTCTCCCAGGCGAACCAAACCTTATATGGTTCGCCCATTCCTTTAACTTCACAGGTCAAATTTCTAGGCCCATCTAGATGACCACTTAACATATGCACCCCATATTAAACACCTGAAAAAACAACTTGTCATCGCACCCTTTACCTGTTACGTCATCTCGCCTCAAATTCTTGGGGTGTAATCGCAAATCCCTTTTACGTCTTTACGTTGCCCTAATCCCATCGAAACTGGATTTGGCTATGCAGTATATGGTCAGGCCTCCATAACACTACTACACCTTTTAGATCCCATTCAAAACGAAGCGATCCGTATATCCACTGGAGCTCTTCGTTTATCACCCAAGGTGAGCCTTGAAGTAGAAGCCAATGTGATGCCACTCTCTCTTCGAAGAGAATACATCATGTGTGTACAAGTTATCTTCGTTTTCAAACCCAATACCGTCTGCCCTGACACCGATTCTGCAGGAGGAACCTGCAGAATCCTTAATTTACTGGCCATTGCAAAGGACGGTATCATAACATCTTTAATTCCTCAACATCCCGTTTCAAAAGGTGCTCCTTTTCGTCTTTTGGACGAAGGGGTACACACCTTGGCTATTCCCCCCTCCTACCATTTGCTTGGCTCTGACATCTCTCTCCAAATCTAGCCATTCCTGCTGCCCTGTTAAAAGCATCATTTTTGTCTCACGCCGCAGTTCACGATGAATTTACTCCAGTGTGTACTGACGGCTCTAAAATAGGGGACAGTGTGGGCGCATCTGCTGTCTTACCTGACCGCAACCTCTTCCCATACCCTTCCCCCTTATGCTTCAATTTTTTACGCCCAGAGCTTAACGGCTAAATATTGCCTTTCTCGAATTTTAATTCCTTAACCTAGATCACTCATATGTCGTTTATTCAGATTCTCTTAGCGCGTTACAAGCGCTTAACGCCCTAATTCTAAAAACGCAATGGTATCAGCTGTACAACAATTCTTCGGCTGCTCCACTCCGTAAGAAACAAATCATACAATGTTGGATCCCTTCTCATGTAGGGGTAAATGGCAATGAAATTGCTGACAGAGAGGCCAAAATGGCCGCCTCCTCTTCTCGGAGTTGTTCCATGGTACCTCCCGGATGCCATTCGAACCAAGGCCGCCTTCCCATCAACTTGAATTTACTATCTGCCTCTCCGACCAGGGCTTTCGATCTTGTTGGCAAGAGTGTTGGACGAGTTGATCGGCGGGAAGGAAACTCAGAAACGATGAAAGCCAACATCGGTGAGTTGGTCTTCCTCCCACAGACGAAAACGCTTACATGAGGTGATACTTGCACGCCTCCGTATTGGCCACACTAATATCCTCACAGTCACTATATGTCACGAGACCCTCCTCCCAATTTGCAAATTTTGCCGTCGCCACACCCCGCAATCTGTTCGTCATATCTTCATTGATTGTTCCCATCTGGACCCTATTCGCTGTCGTTATTTTCCTACTTTACGATCCATAACACCTTCTAAAAGATTATCCCATATCTTATCTGAATCTTCCCACTTTAGCAGTAACACTATTTTCTTGTATCTTCAAGAAGTGAATATTCTTTATAGTATTTGATTTTGTTATGTAATCTTAAGACCATTAACAATGCAAGGATAAAATTTTATTTAGTTTTTATTTATTTTGACTGACTGAATATTCATTTCACCAATCAAATCTTTCTTTGACATTTGAAACATATATATGACAGGGCCCTCCCATGGTGCTGATTTTCAGCCCAGTGTGGCCGCTTCATTGTGAGCCGTGGTGGGTCCTGTACACTAACTCAAAAAAAAAAAAAATTTATTGTCTTTTCTATCCCTTTGTCCTTTACCCATTCATTTTACTTTCCTGTTTCTTGTTAGTAATCTTTTATTTACTATCACTTTTTAAGCTTCACGCTATTTTGAATTTTATTGTATTGATATTTTTTTTAAGTAATTTATTTTGTTAAATTTATATTATTT